>JAJEKB010021331.1:1048694-1107248 GCA_022393335.1 Macrotrachela quadricornifera
CACTATGTCACCTCGTAAAGTAAATCAGTTCTATCAAAAGTCAACTTTCGATCATAACCATTACTACGAATCAGCGAATACATTTTCGAAAACTGCCACTACGCGAACAACCGTATCTCAACAGCGAAAAAAAGAAAATTCAACTAAACCAAGCTCGAATCATCAACAAACAAAAAACAAACAGACAGCCACGTGTTCGCCTCATCATACTCTAGTAACAGAACGCATATTAGAACAGAGTAGCACACCAGTATTAACAGAACAAGACGAAAAACAAGTATGTGAATATGATAAATGTAATGATGAGTCATGTGTTAATCTTGATGATCAAACAGATCCAAGTACAAATGCATATAAACGGTCTCTTAACGATAGTGATGACTTCATCACAGTAAAATCTAGTAAATCAAGGAAAAGCGAACACAATAAGAAAGAGGAACAGATTAAGCCCAATATATCTAGTGTAACAAATTTGGAATCTAGTGTAAAACAAAATGGTTATAATGTTCCACTTGAACATATTCAGCGTGCCGTAACTCATAACTTGCCTTGTTTTACCATTAATTTCGAAAAACCGGATCAACTCCCACCAGCTGTGGCGGTATCAAGCTCACTATACGAACATTTTGTAAGTCAACACGTTCGAATTATGAATGGTTTCTCGGTAGTACGATATATAGGCAATCAACTCAAAGTAGGAGTCAAAAATAAGGAGGATTACCACAAATTGTGCGACTCTAAGATTTGGCCGGTAGAACTTCAAGGGCAAAAGATGTCAGTGACGATGCCAAAATTTGTACCCGAACAGTTTACGTTAGTCGTGCGTTATGTGCCTCAAGAATTCTCAGTGGAGCATGTTGCTAAAGAAGTAAAAAAGTCAGCGACTACAGTCGACAACTTCCGAACAATCATATATCCGTATCCACGTGGAACAAACGACTTCCGCTTCACAGTGCTAGATCCGGATGAATATAATGGTCTAATGAGATTAGGCCACATAGGCGTGGGGAATAAATTATGTGCTGTAACTACCTATAAACCAGCAAATAAACTAACCTTTTGTAATAAATGTTGGACGTTGGGGCATATACGTAGTAAATGTAAACACAGTGGTCAAAAATGCAAAATCTGTCTTCAAGACTACAGTGAGGGACACAATGAGATCTGTTCAAAACAGTACCAATGTGCACAGTGTAAACTAGATCACTACTCGCTAGATTCAAATTGTAAAATAATTCAAGAGTATCGTTCTAACTTAAATAAAGCGGTGAAACAAGCTACAGCCGATGGAATAATCAAACCTCAAGTAGAAATTAAACAATCTCTACCGACGCAACCTCCTAAACCGAATCCCGATATGTTTCCTCCACTATCGAGATCAACCGTATATCAGTCCTTTAGACCATCACCCTGGAAGTCAATGACGGCCGCGAATACAATGCCAATGTTAAATCAAACACATCACCCAGACTTAACAAACCAGCAACTGTAAGAAAAAATCTGTTCTCATTTGGATGAGAAACTTATCCAAATAAATGATAAAATATTTAACCTAGAGCATAAAATTAAAGCAAACGAAAAAATGGGCTTGGAACTTCGTCAAAATTTAACAAACCTAATAGATCTCATGAAACTCGTTACTACTGATATTTTACCTCCAATAGTGAAAAGTACTTTCAATGCTAACTCAAAAATTAAGAAAACAGTGGATGAAATTACTTCTCAAATCAACGAACAAATTGTATCTATACAGAGCAATATGGTAATAGTCACCAACACGACAGATGAAGGAAAAGATAAAGAAGATGATCAGGTACAGGTAGATCAACAAGTCAATCCATTATTTTAAATTAACAATATGCTTAATCCTAATGCTTATGCTTTTGCATGTGCTTACAACGAGGCTTCGAACCCAATCGTGAAAGCAGGTGAGAGGCTCCTAGCGTGTAAAGTAGCGGGTAAAGATAGAAAGCAGTTACAACAACTTTTAACGGAATGGTATACTTCTCCAACTTTAAACAGTATACTGACTAGGTGGGAGGAACACAACAAGGTAAGTATAAATAAAGTAAATAATCACCCCGCCCCCATGACCTTTGTACTGTACAATGTACAAGGGCTATGTTCAAGAAGTCTAGAGGTTATTGAGCTTATAAATAAAGTCGAGGCATCTTTTATTATATGTACAGAAGTTGGCGTAATTTGGGATAAATATCCTATACCTGACTATAATGTGTTCTATGAGAAAAGAACAAATAAGAATGGTGGAGTAGTTGTTGCAGTAGGAAAACATCTGAAAGCAACTAAAGTAGAGACAAAAATGGACAATACAGTTGTATTAGAAATAATCGGTCTAAATGAACCACTACGAGTTATAGGAATATATTGGCCAGATAGTCAGAAAAGAGATATAAATGAAATATCTAAGTATGTAACCAATAATACCATAATTGCAGGAGATTTTAATGCGACAGTAAGACAATGGAATAGTCCAACTACAGACAAAAGAGGTGAAATAATGGAGAAATGGTGCATGGACAATCATCTCGAATACATAGAGGGAACTAGGAGTTCATCAAAAAGATCCGATCGTAATATTGACTTTACTTTCACAAATCTTCCTGGGATTACAGGTGAAACGCTTGATTTTGGCTCGAGCGACCATTGGCCTCTAGTTTATAAATCTGAGTTCATATTATTTGAAACAACTGATAAATTTGAAATAGTTAAATGGACACAATATGAACTATTATTATGTTTACTACAAGAGTTCTGGATAGAGCAACAGAAACTCATGCAATCACTAGAATGGTACGAATACTATATAAGATTCTTGGCTGCTTTGAAAAATAGACTAACAGTTTGGTGTGGAAAAGATAAATGGAGACCAGCACTACCTTTTGAAATTTTAGAAAAACTAAAGATAGTAAGAAAGATAAAAAATCGATTTCACAGAAATCGTCGGGAGGAAGATAGAGTCCTGCTACGTCACATAACCAGAGAAGTACGGAAAGAAATAAATGAATACAGAACAAGTAGATGGAACGCTTTTCTTTCCAGCATTCAAAATAATTATGGGAATGACACCTCAAATTTTTGGAAGCATTTATCTCGTATACACAGACCAGCTTCAATGCCGTACAATAAACTAACAGTCAAAGATAAACAATTGACAGCCCCGACAGAAATAGTAAACGAACTCTCTGAATATTATAAAAATCTATTTACACTACCTTGTATAAGTCCGGCTGATCTACATACAGCTCAGATAGAACAAGAGTTTGATGAAATCATGAATCAACTAGAAGTGTGTAAAATGAAAATAAAACCCACAAATATACTAGAAATAAATGCGATAATTAAAAAGCTAAAACCTAAAAAATCTGCAGGAGTAGATAATATTTCAAACTATGTGATTAAGAAACTTCCTCCAGGATATATAGAATGCCTATGTACATGCTTCAATGAATGGCTGAGCAAAAGCCTCTTTCTCGAAAATTGGAAATTAGCCAAAATTATCACTTTGAATAAACTGAAAGCGGGAATACCTAGTTGCGACCAAACTCGACCAATCTCTCTTCTAGCCACTCATTCTAAAATCTATGAGAAAATTTTACTTAACAGAACCGAAGAGTGGGCAGGTAGCAATAATATTATTCCTCATGAACAATCCGGTTTTAGGAAAGGCTGTCAACTTCAAACGAGAGTATTGTCAATTTATCAGGAGGTTAAGAACAACCTTGCTGGCAATATTCCTGTCATGGGATTGTATGTAGATTATAAAAAAGCCTACGATTTAGTTTGGCATAAGGGTCTAGTCGTTAAACTACATAGAATGCAAATTCCACCTGAATTACTCAAGGTATTGATTAACTGGTTGAACAACAGAAGCGCGTACGTTAGCTATGGGAAAACAAAATCAGAAGTTTTTAATATTCAAATAGGCCTCCCGCAAGGTAGTGCCTTAAGTCCCTTCGTCTTTATTATCTACCACGCTGATCTAATAAAAGCCACAAAAGCATTCCCTACACATCTGTTCGCAGATGACTTATGCACTCTAGTTATCCCACCTGTATATAAGAAATATAATAAAATGATGGAATTCATTGAGCTAGAAGGTACCCGAATCAGCCAAAGTCTGTTTGACTATGCCTGTAAATGGCAACAACCGATAAATGTGACTAAGACAGTCTTCCAAGTGTTTCACACACAAGTGAAAGAACAAGAAATTAAAGTTAAGATGGATAATACAGAATTAGAGAAAGTAAGAGTATTTAAATATCTGGGATTCACTTGGTCAGATAAATTATCTCTGAAGCCTACAGTCGATTTCTGTTTGAACCAAATTCAAAAATCCTTTAGCAAATTAAAATGGCTTATGCGGAGCAAAAATATATCTATAGAGGTATTAAGAACGTGTTTTTTTGCATATTCGTTTCCTTTTTTTACTTGGTTGTTCCCTTTCTTTACTCTGCTACCAAAAACTCAACAAGACCTCATCCAGAGGAAATATAGAGTAGGTCTGAGATTAGTACATAGATGTCCTTTTATAGAAGCAGATGATATATTTAAATTCACCAAAGAGAAAACACTTGATCAATACATAAGTAAATACTTGGTAAAAAGACTAGCAAATGCGCACAGAACAGACTTGGGAAGGTCATTATTCTACGAGGACCCATTTCATTGGAATACATTCATTCGTCATAGAACAAGCAATAAGGAAAACCGGAAATATCTTAGAGTTGGACACCTGTTTAGATTAGCTCGTGTAATTAAAATGTGTGAAAGGCACGAGTCATATATTACGACATGGCTGTCATTTATTGATGCAGTTCAAAAGAAATTTAGTGTTAATAAGACGAACAACAGTTAAACGTGCTGATGAATCTGTACATGTTAGTTTGCAAGTTAACTATATATACAAATATGTATGCATGTATGACTCGTGGAGCACCTTCACTAGTTTCTCTTTTCTTCTCTATTCATTTTTGCATTCCCTCTCTTTCTTCTCTCCTTCAAAAAAGAAAGTTTTTGTGAGGAGGAGTGAGAATGTGAGGGAGGGAGCAATAAGAAGAAAGAAAAAAGAAAAAGAAAAAACTAATAAGTATTATCACCACTTTTGAAACAGTAACTGAATACGTTGTCTCACGTACTATTACAGAAGAAACGCAGTGAAGATGAAGTGGCTCTTCAGCTGTACCATTTTATGTACAGTGTATATATCATGGAATCTGGGTGCATCGATTTTCGGTTCTGAACACACTTGTAAAGTGCAAATAGACAATCATCAAGCAGAAATAAAGTCCATGTTACAGAAACATAATCAATTCAATCTCAATAACTGGTCGCACGTATCCATAATAATAATACTTGGATTACTCGGCATACTATTATGTATAGTGTGCTGTTATATTCGTACAAAATATTGGAAAGTCCTGAAAACTGCTCAAAGTCAGTCAAACCATAATCCATTGCCACATTTCGAGGGTAAAGGTAGACCCTTTCTTATATATACGAAAGACAGAAATAACCAGTATGCAAGAGAGGAGATACAAGAAACATAAGTTCATTTCCACGTACACGTGATTCCTCACACTTAGTCAACATTGTGATTTAGTCGAGATGCCTCCATCAAGCTCCTTCACGACGTGAGTGTATGGAGCTGGTCTTTGCTTATTCGCATTTCTATGTGCTTTCAATTTGGTCTGCTAAATTTTCTCTGTTCTACACTCTTTTTCTCTTTATTTTTTCCTAATTTGTCTCCCTTTTTTATCTAACATTCCCTCTATCTCTTTTAAACTTCTATTGCAAGAATCCCTTTTGTTTTTTATGTATAAAACATGTGCATATTTTATGCTATAGCAAAAGGTATCTCTCTCCTGTTTTCTTTTTGTTGGTTCTTTTCTTATATTAATGCTTAATACTATGTATGCATATATCATATACATCTATATAAGAGTCGCACGCGCTTCCGAGCGAAGCGATTAATAAATAAAGGCATAAACAAAAAAAAAAAAAAAAAAAAAAAAAGAGGGTGAGGAGATGGGTGGGGTGAGTAGAAGCATTGGCATTCCATAATAACAGTTGTTTCTGTCTTGCCAGGATATCATCAGGTGGATTTAGAAGATATTATATCTATATGAATAATTCGAAAAAAAGGATATACGAGGGACCTGTCCCAAGTGTTAATCACCGATCGAACTCGTATTTTGTCCATAAGTAGGACTCTATGAGACTAGAAGAACTCCTAAAAGGATTCATTCCCATACACTGTCCTTCTTGCGTTATGATCGTTTAACTGCATTTTCGACCTCTGACAAGGCATATATGAAAAAAATCAGTTACGGAATTTTGACATGAAATTTTACCCATAGGTAGGTCTCGTAATCATTAGAAAGTACTAAAAATTTCAGCCGAAAAGAATATGTTCTTCGTGAGATACTGGATATTCAATATATGATCATGTGTCACAACGAAAGGTTAGAAAATTGAGTGTCTTCAGCACCTAATATCTCAAGAAGAACATATTCTTTTCGGCTGAAGTTTTTAGTACTTTCTAATGACCACGAGACCTATCTATGGGTAAAATTTCATGTTAAAATTCTGTAATTGTTTTTTCATATATGCCTTGTCAGAAGTCGAAAATGCAGTAAAACGATCATAACACCAGAAGGACAGCGTGTGAGGATGAACCCTTTTAGGTTTCTTCTAGTCTCATACAGACCTACTAATGGACAAAATATGGATTCGATCGGTGTTGGAACAGTTTTCTCATAAGAAGAATCCGATAAAATTCTGTCACGCATTTTGGATGTGGAAAGTCTTTTATGCTATTTTTATAATGAAATTCTATTGAGGACAAAAAATAAGTATTATCATAATTAGGGACCAAAAAACAGATAGGTGTCATATTTAGAGACAAGAAATAGCTGGATGTCATAACTGTTGGGATTCTTTCAATACACGACGTATTGCTCTTTTCCTTTCAATGTCATATGCATAACATATTGATTTTCCCCACATGAAGGATTGGGAACTTACCTTGTGTGTCATCAGATGGACATATCCATTCGTTCTTCTTCTGTACCAAATACATATGGATCTTTCCTTTCCTCTTATATGTGTATGGGATTATTCCTTTTCATGATGATATATATACATATGTGTGTGGTCCTCTCCTGTTCTCTTTATTGTTTCCACAATAAACACCGAACTCCGGTACACCAAAAGACGAAAGAGAATAGAAGAGGACCATGCACATATATATAGATGTACACACACACACACATATATATATATATATATCCCTGGCAAAAAACAGTTGCACCCAATATTTTCCACAAATCATTACTATAAATTAACATTTCGGGAAAAGTAAGGATATATTCGGATAGCCTGAAGAATTCTCTACAACTCTATATATAAACATTTTTAATTGCACTTATATGGTAAAAATAAATCCGCGTACAGTAAAGACACCCCCATCTCCAAATTCCCCAGAAAGTTTTTTTTAATTTTTTTTTTCAAATTTATTTTCAATATAGAAAAAAAGTTATTATGAAATTAAGTATATAATATACAAGTGCATGACGATAGCGCTAGATGTGACAGTTTATTTTTATACGCGTATGTAACAATTTTCATTTACAGGACACAAGGGTGAAAATCACGAGCAACTATTGTTCTCTTTCTTTTCAACTGTCATACACATGATCGTTCTTTGGTTTCTTTTTTTCTCTCTATTTTCTCGTGAATACAATTTAGTTACATACATCATTTCATAACATAGTGTTAACTATGGATGAGTATCCATCTGTCAGTCCAGATCTAAATGCTGTTGAGAACGTGTGTTCCTGGATGAATCGGTATGTCCAAAGAAATCATCCACACTCTCAAAAGCATTTAGAAAGATTAGTTCAGCAAGCATGAAATATTATTTCTCAAAATGTTATACGTGGGTATATCAATCATACAGCAAATATTTGTAATCAAATAATAGCTAACAATGAATGGCAGAGTACAGGATAATAAAGACTTTGATATACTTGTATACTATGTATTTAATTTTGTAATAGCTTTTTTCTATATTGAAAATAAATTTGAAAAAAAAATTTGAAAAAATTTTCTGGGGAATTTGGATATGGAGGTGTCTTTACTGTACGCGGATCTATTTTTACCATATAAGTGCAATTAAAAATGTTTATATATAGAGTTGTAGAGAATTCTTCAGGCTATCCGAATATATCCTTACTTTTCCCGAAATGTTAATTTATAGTAATGATTTGTGGAAAATACTGAGTGCAACTATTTTTTGCCAGGGGGATATATAGGATCATCAAAAAGGAATAATTCCATACACATATGGGAGGAAACGAAAGATTCATATGTATTTGCTATAGAAGAAGAACGAAAGAATATGCCTATCTGATGACACACTAGGAAAGTTCCCAATCCGTCATGTGGGAAAAACCAATATGTTATATATATGACATCGAAAAGAAAAGATCAATACGTCGTGTAATGAAAGAATTCCAACAATAACTAGGAACAAAAACAGTTACTGTCATATTTAGAGAAACTAATCCTAAAAACGACAGAGAGAGATCTCTATCGCAGACCGCTGATTTCTTCACCAAAACACATGAGAAGCAAGATCATCAATATATCATATGAAAGAGGAGAATTCAAATATTATGGAAATATAATAATATTTTAAATTGCATGTGAAATAGTCGTGCATGAAACCAAACAAGATAAAACGATTTCTTCCTGTCATATTTAGGGACATGTACTCTACCTTTTTCAAAGAGTGTATAATGATTACGATAATGATGAATCATACACAGAGGAGATAAATACAAGTAACGCGATGTTAACATCGCTGACCCTCTACTGAAAGGAAGTGATATTGTGCAACTTATAGTGCACATGTACGAGCTGTGCAAATGCGATGTTTTGTTTACTTGTATAGAAAATGTACTGTTATTAAAAATATATTTTGATGACTACATAACAATCATAATATAAAATTATGAAACAATAGATTGTTAAGTCGATCTCGAAGCGACGACTGTTATAAGATCGTCATAGGTCTACTCGAAATTATTTACAATAGCATCTTGATCACTTGTCATCCGTATAATCAACATCTCATTAACCAGAAAATTATGAAATATGTTCTGGTGTCAATATCATCATCTTCATTCTGTTACTTTAACTCTTCCACTTGACGATCAAATTATCTATTGAGGAGAGGCATTAAGTTAATCTACTAAATAACATGAGCGTCGTGGTATTCATCAGTCGAATGGCAACAATCGAACGATAAGTTATTTTAGAATTAATTATTGTGTGATCGAAATTCTTCAGCTACATTAGTACTAATATTGTATTGAAATGTATTAGCATCAAGCAGAAGACAATATTATAGGATTTAAATCACCTACTACCAACGAATAACACTCGTTAAAGGTCACTCGCTTAACCCTCGACTGAAGCCATCCTATCTATTTCGAGAATCATTGAGAGATAAATGATCGACAAATGTGACACTATAGCTAGCTCAGTTTGAACGAATCTCTCACATTTTATGATTCATAAAACGAAAACTATCAATCTTGAATTCGAAAAATATTAAGCAACCACCATTTTCTTATCATAGATACCATTTTTCGCCTTTTATGGTGCATTGATAAAGTACTAACATGAGTCGCCTGGATTATAGTTCAATAAGATTTCATAACGAAAAACCGAGACAAAACGTAACGTTCCCATTGATTTCAGCTATATTACTTTAGTCTTACCTTGTATCCTGAGTAAACACACGCAGAGTTATGTTTTTCATATGACTCCCCCATTTTACTCAAGAAAACAGAAATAAAACATTTCGCCCCAACTTTTCATTGGGATTTCCGGTAGCATTTGTTCATTACGATCATCTGATATAAGAATAAAAGTAGGATGTTCGAAATTAAGTGAACAAGAATTCGGAATGACAAAAAGCAAATAACATCATATTAGGATTAAGAAGTCCTTTAATGAATAGGTTCTTTTTACGCAAATGTCTAATAAAGAATCATTTAATCTCAAGAATCGAATCATTTGCCATTTTCTCAAAGTGCCTCACCTCTCATTTATTGCACTTACCATAAAACTTTCAAATCAACGTCTAGTCGTTCGTCGCCCTCCCTCCGGTCGGCCACTCACGAGTAGCCGTTTCCATGAGTGGTTTAATTTTTTGTCTACCGTCGGTCACATTAGGAATATCATGCGCACAAAAGTAGCTTACTCATAACATACCGATACTCAATCGAAAACTTCCAACACTCAGACAACATTGTGTAGTTTTCATCAGTTTACAATTTCGTTTTTATTTTGACAAATTGATATTTTGTCGGATTCGTTATCAAACAAGATTAATTAGATTTTTTTGGAAAATCCACTTAAACTACTTCGGACTTATTTCAAAACTATGCTTTGCAATAACGTTCTAAGTCAACGTCTAGTCGTTCGTCGGCCTCCCTCCGGTCGGCCACTCACGACTAGCCGTTTGCATATTTAACGCCACTACATCCTTCAATATTAGTTTAGGTTGCAATCCGAATGGATGCATCTTGTTTGAATTCCTCTGAAAAAGTTACTGGACATTTGTTAATACACTCACTAAGGAACTAAAAAAGGAAAACTATTTAAAAACTGCTACCAATAGAGTACAATACATTATGGCTTAGAAAAAGTCTTGGCCTGTTTTGAATATTATTTTAAGGTTGATGTCTATGAAGACTCAATAACAGGATATCAAAAAATCACTTCGTTTTTGCACATACTTATGTATAAATCTTACTCAAAACTCTGACGTATACTAATGTATAAAGAAAAATATTTCTATTAGAATCAATATCGAGCATAGATTTACGACCCTCAATTATTCTTAATTCAAGCTAAAAATAACAAGGAATTCACTACAAAAGCTAAGAAATAGATTGAAAAAGCTTTTGTTCACTGCAAATTTGGATTTTCTGCACCTGATAACGGTCAGTCAAGTTTTATCAAAAACTATGATTTATTCATTTATCGTTAATTAATGACTTACGATATTGAAAAACTAACCTCAGATTTTGGTTCCCCATACCACATTATCTTTCGTGAATTTCTACTGGAGATAGTTCATATTATTTACTATGAATTATTTGGTAGAATCCATTCACTCTTGATTTATCAATTTTCGGTTATCTTGAATCAAGCTTTTTAAGAAAATAAGAAAACAAACTATGAGTTGCTTATTTAATTATTACTAACCTCAAATTTGACTCGAGATTCGAATTCTATACCTTTGACCACTCTTCCTAGAGTTTTCTTATAGAACATAACAAGTTTTAAATATTAATCTAGGGAACACTATTTTCCGATTGAAGTGAATACACAAACACATCGACAACCTTTAGATATAAACGTACTTGTAAAGTTACAAACTTATTCTATGTTATATGATCTCTTTCCCAATCCACGAGACAAATTGTTATTTCGAAAAAAAGCCTTTATTTTTAGTAAAAAAAATTCAAAAATGAATAGTACCATATGATTCCCCAAGCGTAAAAACTTTTTGGTCGAACTATGTAAAAAAAATCATTATTTTTTCAAAAAAGAAATATTTTTAATTGATAGTAATGACTTATATATAACTGAAGATTAGTTATACCGCTGGAGTCCAAAAATGAAAATAGAAGTTTTTGAAAAAACGACTAAAAGTTGTTGACGACCCAATACTTTTCTAATTGTTGTATAGGTGAAGAGGCATTAGGTCAATGTCTTTTGTCGACTACCAAGTTTGCTCTAGCCGGTAAAATTAAAATAATTACGATTTCTTACAGATTTTTTTTCTAAATATTATTGTTGCATCACAGGCGTTGCTGATCAGAATGAATACTATAAAAGATTTATGGAAATCATCATTCCGGATATCTTTGAAAAGGTATAACATATATTTTCGCATTGTTTTTCATATATCTTTCTTTTATTTAAGTTACTTTATTCACCTCATATCATTGAGTATGCATCTGAAGAACAACAATTAGGAATATTTGATATGGTGGAGTTATTAATTGACTTGATCGCAGCTCGTCTCTCATATATGCCTGTTCCTATTCAATTGCTCAATACATTAGCTAAGCTCTTCAGTTGTAATTCTGCCTTTCAATACTATCACAGAAATAAACCTTACAAAAATTGATTCGACAAACAATTGGGAGACCGTGCCTTAGCCATTTCATCATCGTCGACAATTTTCCCTGTTCAACGTCGAAATGATACATATGGTTGGTTATGACAAATTATTAATCGATTCATTTTCAAAGATGGAATTAGAAATTTAAAAAGACAATTTCAAGATAATCAATCATTGACTGCTGTAGTAAGAAAATTCATATTGATGTTATCAAATGTGTCTGTTTAGGAATATCATGCTTTATTTGTACCCTTTATCAACTGCCAGGATTATCTTATTATAAAACGATATCGACAATTGTTTGTTGAAGAAATTGATCAAGCACTTAAGTATATAAAAGCTTTAACTGATCAGGATTCGAAAACTAATGTTCGTATATATTTCTCAATCAATATATTCTGACGTATAATTTTTAGTTGACAAAAGACATATTTCAACTAATATCTACCTTGCGAAAACTCTGTTCGACTACTTGGAAAAATCGTCTTAAGCATGTTAATGAAGTGCATTTAAAACTTATTGAAAAAATGATTACTATATCCAAGTTTGATGTCAGAATGAATTCATTGAAAGAAGTAAATTAACACTGATCATTTTTACATTGTTTGAAAAATTTTTCTTTGATAAGCTCGAGAAAATCATTAAAAATAGTACATCGAACATGTCGACATTTGCTGAACCATCAGTTCCACGTGATGTAATCAGCACATGGATGATTAAATCTTGCATCTTATGGGTAGTACTACAAGGTATAGTGTAATGAAAACTTTTTCAAAGACTTAATCGATTCTTGCATCAAAGTGCAAAACATCGATCAAAAGGAATACGTGTTAGTAGTTTGTAAGATTATGGATTTTATTGCACCGCATATTTCGAAAATAGATATTGAAAAGATTTGGAAATTGCAGGTAAATTCTTTCGTTATTGATGAGGAAATACACCGATAACGTTCTTTATGTGTGTAGGATGGCGGCTCCTGCATAACTGTCGCTTATTTTTTCGCATTAATCACTATTGCAGCGACTAGATTCAATAAGGAACAACTCAAGCATTTGATTACTTGTATTCATGAGGTGAGCACCTATTTTAGAAGAAAGCAAGCCGTTCAACTCTGTGAAAATTTCAGTCATGGAAAAAAGAAACAATCTCTGGACAACAAAAATTCATCGTGTTGCTGGGTAAAATCGGTCATGAATGTGAAATGGAATCAGCTGCTCTAGTAAGATTCTTTTAGAAATTAAGGTAAAAAAAAGATCATAATTGTAATTTTCTATCAGGTTTTGGAAATGTTATGGGATATGGCACATACAAATTGTTTGAGTCGCTTAATGTTCGATCGTGTCCTTCATAGTCACTATTATATTCTTAGCAAACATAATTCAGAATATAGTGCGCTCAAACGTAAATATTATCAAAAGTGTGCGGATCTTATTCATCGCCAATAGCGTTGGGCCATAGCTGACGTAAAGTATCTCTATGAGCTATGCTGCTACAATTCAATAAATACATTCACAAAGGCTGATAAATATTTTATTACTTCTTTAATCCATAATGGTCTCATTCCAATACTTAATCAAACTATTTCTAGTAGTCAGCAGGCTGCTTGGGTTAAGACGCAAGGCCTTGTAAAAGTTGACATTTTAGTGGATGATTATTTTACGCTTGAAGAATCGCTTAAAAGTCATCTTGATTTACTTTCATTTCTGTTAAAAAATGACAAGCACTATTTTCTTCTCAAATATGGCGAAGAACTTTGGGATGCTTTAATAACTAATGAACGAGCCACTTCATTTGGTCGTGATCTTGGTTTCACTTGGTTTATCGATTATTTGGAGAGATTCGACTGCGAATCGCAAGCTGCTCTCTTTGCGCGACGCATCTCGGAACTCGATGCAGTTTATCTTTCTCCCATAGGTAATTATGAAAAGTGTACTAGACTACGGTTAAAATATCTGTTCTTCTCAATAAGGGATTGTTTGTTTCAAACTGTATTTTGCAAGTTGCCGGCAGATTCGGAGTGCGACTTTGAATTCAAGAATACCGTCAATTGTAAGTATCTCGTGTACTCAGTAATTGAAACATGCAGAATTCTTGAGGTACCAAATTTACTCCATTATTAAATGTTCTTTCTAAAAGATAGAAGATGTTACGGGTTGGAATATAACAAGTGACATCATTTTAAATTCGCCCAAATCCGATTGAGTTCCGAATTCTTATTAGAATTATAATATAAACTCCTGTCCAATGTCTTCCTCAGTGATTGGGTCGTATCACAATAAGCCGATCCGAGGTCCAACTTCATCAGTAGGCAAAATGAATTTTTCGATGGATTGATGATTTTATTTCTCTTCATTTCGAGAATCTCGGTATTGAACTGTTTCGTCTTGAGTTCATCTTCAATTCTGAAATTAGAGTCGGATCTGACTAGATTTCACTACGGCTGGATTTATATTTGTTCTGATTAAAAAGACTGACATCAAATTTATGAACTTGTATACATCTTTTCATAATATCGGATCGGGTCATCAAAAAAGTGATCCGTATTAGTCACTAATCTTTCTCTACGCACGTAAAGAAACTTGAAAAAAACAAGATTAGTAATCTTATAGATCCCGCATCAAGCCTTACTACGTGCAAACAGATTCTATCAAAAATCGTTGTAAAAACTAGTTAATGAAATCACGATTGATTCCTGCTTACCAAGATTTCCAAACACGCTTAACTTTAAGAAGCCAGTTTTGAGTGGTTCAGTCTCACTTGAAACTTTCGAGGTCTAAATGAGTTGCTCTTTTAGAGGCGTTACGGCGACCTATGAACTTGTTAAATTCACTCGCACAGTAATCTTCCTCAGGATTACTGAAAACTCAAGACTAGACACCATATCAGATAACACGGTTATTGATTAGTTCACCACGGTTGGTCGTATTCTTCTTCGGAAAAGTTCTTCATAATATTTAGGGATGTAACAAATCTTTAGGAAGATTTTGGTTTGGGGATTTAGATTTGAAATTGGGTTCTGATTGATGCATAAGTTTCCTTCTAGAACAATTCTACATAGATAGTTTACCAATTTTTTTAACATTAACTCAGAAAATACAGCGTATAGGGAATCATTAGATTCCGTACGGTCCACCAATCCCGATATCTCGCTTTGAGTACATGCCTTCAGAATGATTTCATTTTGCTACTTACTGATAAGATGTTTAACAGAAGAGAAAAATATCAGATTCTTTTATTCTCATTTTTCAATTGTCCTGGTTTGTCATAGTTATTCTCTGTATTATCGTATGAAACTTTTATATCTTACTTATAATACATTTTTAGACACATGAATAAAGCATAATTCACATATTTACATGAAAGAAAGGTTCATTTTAACAAAGCATTAAATCATAAAAGAACTATGCAGATCTCATTTTCGATTCCTTCTTATATATTATCTTGGATTATATAGTTAAGAATATGCAAATTTTTATTGAACTGGTTAAGAGCCAGGAACATTCGAAGAAAGGAACCTAAGAAATAAAATAACTAATTTTTAACCTTCAACATAAAACTAAATCAAGTTCAAATATAAACAATAATCGTTTTTTTTCTTAAGAAAGGCTTTCCTTAGTCAAAAAATTCCACACAAAAATGCCGAAAAACTAATGACAGATTTGGATTTTTTCCTTGCAATCAAGGGAATATCTACAGTAAAACCTGTATACAATGAACACACATACAATAAAGTGTGTGTATATGTATGAAATAAGAGAGGAAAAAGAGAGAACACAGTGTACATTCTGAAACGGTGCTAGATCAATCCATCAGCTGCCTCTTCATCACAAGAAAATTCGTCGCATCTATGAAACAAAAGAAACAATGAAAATAAATAGTCGACGACGAGTTGATCAGCCATATGTGAAATAGCAACACACTTTTCTGTCTCTGACTGTAAGATGACGATATACCGACTGAAACACTAGTCAAGCTTATCGAAGCAATGGATATGGTCAGATGATTGCATCTTCTAGCTATTCATTGATAGCCACATCCATAATTTCTCAGCTCAATTTCCAACTCACTTAGCTTGTCAGCGACTCGAAAGGAGTCAAACAGATAACGATCAACGATTTTTTTCATAAAAACGGAATAGAAATGTGTAACAGATGAAAAAAATAATTTTATTACGTGGCGCCAATTGGGATAAATTCTAACACGAAAGGTACGTAGTCATCAATCAGTCAAGCTACCTATGCACTGTATACATGTAAGAGTTTAGTCAACGCCAAATCTCCCTATAATAAACACTTTCTGAACGGTCCCGTTGGTATCCACTACAGAGAAGTTTTACTGTATTATAGGATTTTCCGGCTCCCTTGATACTAGTTGAAAATGTCCTAGATGCGTTACAGCATGATTTATCTTCCTTATTTATTCTTTTATAGTACCCAACTACTAGCAAAAATTTGAGTTCATTGATTCGTATTTGTCAAGGAGATTTGACAACAGAACCAGTAAGTCCAAATCTTTTAAATTAGTGAAGTAGATTCACATCCTTCATATTTTAGACTGATGTTATAGTTATATGTTCGTCGTCAAAAACTTTGTGCGAAAGCGTTTTCAAAATCGGTGGAGATTCGATAAAAAAATCGTACGAGACAGAATTGAAGAAAAATCCGAATGCTCTTGTCATTGCTGCTACACATAGTGGTCAGATAGCAGCAAAAATAATTTATTTTCTTCCATGGCAACCTGATACTGATGACACTAAATTTAGTGAATCACTTCAAAAGTTTGTCTCAGATGCAATGAATAAAGCGACAAGTGAAAAGTATCAGAGCATAGCATTTCCCGCTATTGGTTGCGGTGAATATAGATGCTCAACGAGTCGTGTTGCTCATATAATCATTGATCAAGTCTATCGTCAATTAGCTAAGCAACCCATATCAGTTTCCTTTGTAATACAACCAAACAGAACAGATATTTACACTGAGTTTCAACAACAAATCAAATTGATTCCGCAAGGTTCCAAAGTAAAACCAATATCAGTGGCTATTGGAAAAGGAACAATCGAAGTTCAAATGGGAGATATAACAAGAGAAAAGGTAAGTGTTAAGATCAGGATAATCAGCAATACAAAGTATATTTCTCTCATTTTCTATTGTTTTCAATAGGTTGACGTTATCATTGGAAGCTCATCATCACAAATCTTGAAGAGTGTAATAATGAATGCAGCTGGTAGCGATGCTCAAATGGCGTACGTAAAAGAATATGAAAACAATTCAAGTTCACTACTAATTTCAATTCCATCTGGCCAGCTACCTTGCAAAAGAATATTTTTCCTTAAATGGCAACCAGTCACTAATAAAAAAGACCTTCAACAATCAATCGTTGACTTCATATGGAATATTATTCAAAATATAATTTCGTATAAGTTTACTTCGGTCGCATTTCCGGCTATTGGATGTGGAAAGCATGGCTGTCCCGAAGATATCATAGTCAAAACGATGGTTAGAGAAATTAAAAACCAACTAAAAGTAAGAAGTTTACCATTGACAGTCAGATTTGTTGTACTACCTGAACAACCAGAGATCTATGATGAATTCTGTAAACAAGTGTTGTCATCACAAGAAGGTAAGGAAAAAACTTTGCTCCTATGTCAGTTAGTTTTTTTTCTATATGAACATTTGGTGTATTGACTTTATATCTTTATCTAATGAGTTCTCTATATCTTGTTGATACATCACTATGCAGATTTCGTTTTCATAACAACTGTTGCAATCAAAGATAGTTATAAAAACTTTGCTTATCTTTTAACAGATGTGTCAACATCAATTAATCATGAATTACCGTCAACATGGGTGGAATCAATAGAGAATAAACTACGTTTTCTAGTACCTGCTAAATCAGACGAATATAAATCGATTGTCGACAATTTCTATCAGGAGATGAGTGGAAAATATTCGAAGATCATCCGAATTGAACGAATTCAGAATGAACGATGGTATATGCAGTATTTAGTTCATATTCGAGATTTCAAAAAGCGGCTCAGTATAGACACCAAAAAACGTTTGTACCACGGTTGTCCTGAGCAAGCCGCAAATTCAATTATCGATGACTGTTTCAATAGAAGTTTCGCTGGAGTAAATGGTAATCTTTTTGAGTTTTATATTCTTTAGTTTTTATTGTATCTATTTTGCTTATAGGTACAGTATATGGTGTTGGTGTTTATTTTTCATCAGATGCAACTTATAGTCACAGTTATGCTAGTCGAAACACTCGTGGGGAACGATTTATGTTTCTATCACGTGTTCTTGTAGGACGCACAACTCTTGGAAATAGTTCTATGAAAACTCGATCTATTGGATTCGATTCAACAACTGATGAAAACCACATTTTCGTTACTTATCATGATGCCCAAGCGTATGCCGAATACTTGATTACTTATAAATAGAATCCACACGTACGCTGTGATAACGCTTTTTCAGACCAATCTAAACTTTCACAAAACACATCATCAACAAACAATAAATCGAGCCAATTATCCCAGTGATAATTTGAGCTGGTTTTTCAATTTAAGCATCTTGTTTATTTTAACCCGTACCGATAATATTTCACCGGCATTCAAAACTGTTCCCCGTCATACTTTTGTGTCGCCAAACTAGTTGATGAAAAGTGTTGTAGTCATAAATGTTCCGCCGAATATGTCACATAGAATGCACGACAAATTATCTTTCCCTATTTTTACCTCAAACGTGAGTTATAATTTCTACAGAATCTACTTGGAGAGAAAAAGACAATAGCTATAGCGACATCTTAAAGGAGAAAGAGCTTGTGGTGGTTAACTTTATGAAGAATCGTGTATGGCTTAAGAAAAATAGCTATAGAAAAGCGGCATTTTTAAGTGAATAGTCCTCTATGCATCTCAGTTCTAGTGTAGTAAATTTCAATCATACATGTAAGCCATTTCATCAAGGATGTGTCGCATAATATGTAGTACTAAATGCAGGAAAATTTCTTAGACAAATGAACAAAATTCTGAAACAAGATCAGTGCCTCAAACTATAAACAAAAGAGAAGAAAGTCACAAGTATGAAAAAATTATGAACACCTATTGATAAAATAGCACATGATCAATCAGATGTTCAATGAAGTCATCTCTTAAAGACAGATTTTCTTTTAAGGATCACCTATTTCTTTTGAAAGCTTCGGTTGTCACATATATAAATAAGTGAGTTAAGGTTCGAAAATCGACAAACAAAGAACAGCGGAGGATAAAAAAGTGTCGTAATAAAACGTTAATTCTATATTCTGTACAGTAGATAATTTCAATAAGAAATTTGTTAACCAGTTACAGAATATTTCAAGCGAAATAATTTTTTCACAATTGTAATCACCGCGGCTATGATAATTAAATAATTAATGAATATTAAGCAAGCATTGTTTTTATTATAATGGACGTCAACATTCAGAATAAAGGACTTGTTGGCTGTATCAACTTAAAGTATGCCGAAAATGGAATCTGTCAATATTAAATAATAAGCATTATGAAAACATTCTAAAATCGAACTTTAGAAATCTTTTGAAATTTGTGAAATATATTTGAGATAACCTATCGATAATGAGTCATTAGACAAAACGATGCCTTTTTCACAAAAAATAATACAAGTGACAATGTGACAAGTATTCAGTACGCAGGATAAATTATTCTTTTTCGTTTGCAATGTACAGAAAGATGTATGCTTATAAAAACAGAAAGATAGCATAGTCACCGCGATGAGACCTACCGGTAGGTCTCACTATATTTTGACACAAAACTAAGTAGAAGAAGACTTTTTTTTCCCTTTTTCTTAGACAATAGCTTACATATTACCTGCTTTCTCTTTTGGCTTCGCTATTTCGTGAATCATTTATTGCATAACGAAATGTTTCCCATTAAAGCAATCGAGACAAAAAAAAAAACTTATCACATTCAGAACAGAAGATTTTTATTTTCTTTCTTGCTGCCAGGCTCGCTTCTCTTGATTGTTGCTGCCTGATTTTCTTGTAGCAACCAGCACAGCATCTTCGGACGTCCCGAATAGATCCTTCTTTCTCTTCGAGCTTGTGATCAGCAAGTTTGCGCTTTGTTTGACCTATTGATTTTTGTCTTGGACCAAGGGTAAGCTTCTCAAATGGTATGCCAAACAGTAGAGATCTCATAAGACTTTCACGAAACTGCAGGATGGTCATACTACTTGTTGAATAGTGTTCCTTGTATATCAGATAGCTATTCACTACAGCCATCCCAAAAACCAATTTAAATGCTACCTTTCGGTACCATTTTATAGATCGCCTCATGCACGTATAATATGCGGATAATTAATCAGATAAATCAGTACCTTGTCTTTCTCTGTTATAACCTATTACAGTTTGTGGCTTCATAATTAGTTCATTTTCAAAATTTGTTTTTCTAGTGTCTACTGTAGCTACTGAATGCGACGGCTTTGTAAATATCATCAAAATATCTTTCTTGTCTTTCCGCACGACCATTTTTATACCTTCTTTATTTTGAAGTCCGTACGCTTCAGCTTTTGCTGTAGAACGATTGCTTCTCAGTGTTTCAATAAGGTACGTGTCGTGTACCAGCAAACGTTTTACAAGGGAAATACTGATAAAAAATTTGTCAATTATCATAGTCCGATAACATCCCAAGACACCATCCAATAAATCCATCACGACTCTTTCAGCATGTCCAAAACCTACCATTGGATCTTGCTCACCAGTATAGATCAAATAATTTCACGTGTATCCGTTAGTGGCCGCTAACTTGTACACTTTTATTCCATATTTGTGAGCCTTCTCAGGTATATATTGTTTGAATGAAAGCCTACCACTCCATGGTATCATTGTTTCATCGATTGTAATTACTGTATCAGGAAGATATACAGATGAAAATCTGACTTTCAGTAAATCCAAAAGTGGTTTCAATTTGACAAGTCTATTTTGGTTGGAGTGGTAGTTACGGTTGTCCGAAAAATGCCAGAACTTGAGGAGTAATTCAAACCTCTCTCTTGCCATTGCATTTTGAACGATTTTGGATCCATACAGTTGCCTAGCGCTCCAATAGTATTCTAATTCTGGCATTTGTACCAATCCTATTTCGATAATGATTCCAAAAAATTTGAGCATCTCTACATCATTAGTTGGTTTCCACTGACGACTCTTTGATTGTCGGATAATATCATGCGTTTGCAAGTATTGCTCTGCGTATCGATTAATTTCGTCCGTGATGAAATGGCGATAGCAATCAATGGGAAGAATTGTATTATCTCCTGATACAGAAGTTATATCTTAAACAAGTCCATAATCATCCATGAATTCTGCATCAGATTTCGATTGTATTTCATCTCAATCTTGCGAATCCACTTCGTGACCAGTAGTTTCTTCATCAGAATTTCCTGTTTCTAGGTCCATCCTAACGAAATCATCATCCAAAGAGCTCACATCACTGAGTGAGTTAGTACTTTCTGCTGTTTCAGATTCTTCGAACGACATGTGAATAATTACAAAATTTTGGATAGTTATATACTTACAACAAAAGGATCGAGAGAGCAGAATAACGAGGAAAAATCTGAAAATTTCCTTCTCTTATGTTACGTATACTACAGATACGATGAAAAAAAATAAGAAAGTGACGTAAGGGTTTTTTCCTTTAAAGACAAAGCATGACTCATTACGTGGCGATACAAAGAAGGAACGACGACTAATTGGTAGAAAAGAATATTAGATGCATTTATTATATGCAAATTCGTGATACAAATCAATATTTTGATAGAATTTTCAAAGAAAACTAAATCGCGTTGAGTATGTTAATATAATGACCGATGCCGTAAACAAGAACAGAAACAATAAATCTGAAATAATTCATTAAAAATAATCCAAATAGATTGAAGGGAGAATATCTTTGATTGTATTCTTTCCTTTTCAGTTATTCCGACTCAAACAAAATTTACTGATGTGATCAAATGAAATAATATGATTTTATTATACCCTCATTTGCATACATGAATAAAAATTTTTCATTTGAAAGTATAGAATTCCATCTCAATCGTAAGCTAATTTGAAATTGAAAAGATAAAAAATTTGCTCAATTAACTCAAATTGACGAAAGACGGTAAGTAGACATTTGACGATCGATTATTTTAAATGACAAAATAAAGTTGAATAAAACGAGATTTTTTTCCAAAAACGAAAACATTCTGTAGAGTTGTCTCGGCATTCATATTTCCTTTTACAATTATCATGATCCAAATCGGTTACATTCAAATGCAATATAAAAGTTTCTGTTCGCCTGTAAATACTGGTGTCACATAGACAAATTCTTGTGGAATTTTTTTTCAACATATGTAATACTTCAACCGATGACAGCAATACATCTTTCAAATATTTTATTAAATTAAATCGAACTTATCTGATTGTAGCTACTTTCAACCATCTTAGAAAAAACAAGCAATTATTAACCGAAAAAAAAAAATATATCAAATCAACAACATGAATTCGAGAAATTTTTTTATCTACATTCAAATATTTTCTAATATCTTTTGGAAGGATAAGCAAAATCATTATAAAAAGAATCATAACTGAGTTGTCTTTGAAGGTTCGATATGGTTTTCCTACACAAAAGTAAGTGAATGATAGCACGAAAAAATTTCTTGTCTAATTACAGGAAACAGAATTTTGATTGAACTCCTGCAAGATCGTCAAATTATCATCAAACCTGTACTATCCAAAAGAAAAGTGGACGGTATTCACATTTATTCCTTTTAGTAGTTCCACTAACAAGAAATTAAAAAAACGGTAAAAAATTTTCAATTGATTTTATTTGATTTACAAAAAATATTTACATAGTATTTTCATTCCGGAACTTCTCGATTGTCGGTGATGGTTCTGGTTGAATCATTAGAGTGACTAGTGCACCGACCACATTAATAATCAATGCTACAACCCCTATAATTGCGGCAACATCAATAGATAAATAATGTAGTGAGTAAGTCGTAGTAACATTTATTCCAATTGCTACACCAATAATTCCCAGTATCAAACAAAAAAAGACAAGACATTTCACTGCCAAAAGTGAACCCGATTTGACTGTGCCTTTGTTTATTGCAATGACAATAAGACATATGACGGAAAAACCAGAGAAAATACATGCCAAAGTCATGAAAGATCGAGCTGCTATAAATTTTAGACAAACTTCTATATCACCGAACCGTCCACCACATCGGTTATAAGCAACACATTTTGTCACTCCCGATTCTGTAGCACAAAGTTGCCATAATCCTTGCGTGCCTCGAGTTTTAGAAATTGTTGGTCGACTCCTAAATGTAAAATATCAGTTTTAATTATTACTAAATACTCAATCGCGGAAAAAATTTCTGTAAATATCCTTATTTTTCAAACGAAACTGTGTATTAATACATACCACATTGGAAGAGCATTGCTAACAATATACAATATTAAAGCGATGCTCATTAGAATTCCAGCAAGAATAGATACACATTTCATATTTATGGTCAAATTTGTAGTTATCGATGTAGAAGATTCTTCGTCACAATTTCTGAATGTTATAATTCATTACTCTTTTGAGTTCTGTTATTTATAGTCAATTCATGAGTCAGTTTGATTCAAGGTCTTTTTTTCTCCCGCTTTCTTTTTTTTTTCTTTCTCTAAAAATAGAGGGTAGGCGCCTACGTATTACGACTAATTTGCTCACGATGTCTAACTATCGAGATGACAACATCAAGGTTTTGTGGGGATGTATCATTGATATATGACACAAATGTACTGGAGTGAGATGAGTAATTAGTAACTTTCCTTATTTTCGATTGCTTCCAATACTGTGACTATTCGCCCATACTGAGTGGTTGGACTAATGGGAAAAATATTGCATGTATTTTAGTAGATGAAAATAGGTAATAATCAAAATAGATTGAAGGAGAAAGTTGTTTACATTTTTCTTCGTTATCTATTCTTTCCTTCTCGATTATACCAATCAAATAAGCAGATGTGGTTTGAATGTATTTATTCATTTACAAATATGAAACAAAGTAAGAGATGGACAAAAACAAATTATTCGACTATTTAGAAACTATAATTATTTGATGAAAAAATGATCTGATTTATTTTCAAATTTCTCAAAACGCTAGTTTTGGTCATTGAGTTCAACAGTTCAATTCATTCCAATCCAAAAAAAATTTTACAATCAATGGAGATATTACGACTAATTATTTTACTTATTGTCTCCATCATAAATGCTAATTATATCATCTGATATTCTAACGGATACATAGAATCAACTTAACAAGGTCCATCTCTATCTACTAAACAATTGCAATCAGTCATCACAAATGAAACGGAACTTATTATTTTATAGACATTGTTATACATCTTGATTATCATCAATTTTAACGAACGGTCGATAATGAATGAATCAATTTTTGTATGTGATATTTTGTTCTGAAAATCTGTCTTATCAAAAGAGAAAATATTACAATTAATACAACTCCGTAATGTTAAAGACGTATTAACGAACAAGAAAATTCTCGTCGGTGTCATAGTTTTCGAAGTACTAAAGTTTCATGGATCTATCCTGAGAAAAGTATTTGAGAACTCAAATTGAATAAAAATCATTTTTAGTTTATTAAAAAGTCTGAAAAGATAAACAAAAATTCATAAAGTTTTATCTAAAGTTTCTGCAAGAGAGAATTTATGTAATACATTAAAAAAAAGAGAAGAGTTCTTTAAAAAGAAAATATGTTCATTCAGAGTTTGGATTTGGAGATGTCGGCAGTGTTGGAGGTGGTTCACGTTCAATTAATACAGCGATAATCGAACTCACAAAATTAATCTCCAATCCTACAATTTCGATAATTACAGCAGCATCAACATATGTTGGTAGTAATCCTAAACCCAAAATTACAGTGATAATAGTTGTAATATTGATACCAGGTGCAATACCAATAATTTCGAATGCTAAAGTAGCCAGTGTAAGATCTTTCGCTACTAAGACTAAGATCGATTGGATTTTACTCTTGATGACTACAGTTGTGAAAAGACATATGACAGTAGCACCACAGACAATACATGACAAAGTCATAAAAGTTTGAGCAGTTAAAAGTTTTTTGCGACCTGCTGTATCACTAAGTATTCCTGGACATAAATTTAGGTAATCATCACATTGTTTTGCTTGATTAGTTGTAGTACAACTTTGCCACAGTCTGCTCTTAATTTCTCCTTCTGGACCGCTTATTTTACTCCTAAACAGAAATTTAAAAAAATTTATCATTTCTAAACAATCAAGTAGAAGAAAAGAATGAACAAAATTCCGTAGCATTCTGGAACAGCATTGCTAACAACATATAATATAAAAGCGATAGATAACATACTTCTAGCAATACTCGATCCTAATTTCGTCTTGATAAGCATATTTATAATAATCGATGTGTAATACTCTTCGTTACTCTTCTCTGTTTTTTTTTATTTACAATCAATTGATGAATCAATGTGTTTCATTACGTATTTTTCTTTCTTTCTTTCATTTTTTCTTTCTGGGATTTTTTTAATGTACGAGAATATATTTTGCATGACTGAATAACTCAAAATACATCGGTAACTAGGGAATGACATCATATTTAGGCGTGGTAGGAATATTCATATCTACTTTTCGGCAGAATAGTACATTTGTTGACAAAACCTGACATAAACATATTCGACCAAAATAAATAATTAACAACGGTCCTTTTTTGATAATATATAACCCTTTCACGGCGATATGACCCGCCGATGGGTCACCCTGTATTTTAAGAAGAAACTGTATAGAAAAGCACTTTCTTTTTCTTTTTTTCTTGCGCAGAAAGTTAACCATGATGTGTCATTTGTTCTGCTTTCGACATTTTTTTGATTCTTCTATTCCGTAACGCGATGTTCTTGTTAAAACATTATAGAAAAGAAGCTAATTATGAGCAGAACAGAAAATTTTTATTCTTTTTTGCTGACGCATAGTTCACTTTCCTTGTTTGTTGTTCCATGATTTTTCACAGCAATTAGTGCAGAAATGTGAATATTGTGCTCGGATCCTTTCATTTCTTCAAGCTTCTGATCAGAGAATTTGTGCGTCGTTTGGCTTGTTGACTGTTTTCTCTCGCTAGATTTTAGATTTTTGGATGGCCCACCAACCTATAGCATGATCATCCATCTTGTGCTATAACTTTTCTTGTAAATGCATTAGGCATTTACTTTTGCCATTCCAAACATAAATTCAAATATCACTTTTTCATATCATTTTATAGTTCATCTGAGGCATCTACTGTATAGCGTGTTGACAACTGGTCAGATAAACCTAAATCTTGTTTTCCTTCATTGTAATTGAGGGCAACTGTACTTTCATGGACTTTATTTATTTTTCCTCAGAGCCTGAAGATTCAAATTACACTTCAGCAAAATCGTTATCCAAATTACTCATATCACGTAACAAGTTACTATCCTCTTTCGTGTTAGTTACTCCAAACATCAATGAAGTCATCGCAAACTTTCGGTCCTTTTCATACACATGCAGAGCAAGAGGCAAAAATAATGCTGTGCAAAGAAAACAGAAACTAGACTGAAACTTTGCTGCTTTATCTCATCTTCACCGCGTCAAACATACAAGAAAAAGAGAACGACAAACTTCAATAACTATATTTATTCCGGATCATCCTCGACATGTTTTCAATAATATTATTAAAACATCTCTTGATCGTGCAATTAGATATTCATCAACATTTGACACATACAACAACGAACGACGACACATAAAATTAACATTATTATATAATGGATAAGTATTATCAAATAAGACCAATCATTTTCATTCAACATCCATTTTTTAGTTATCTATCAATATTTATCGAAAATTCAATAAATTCGTCTATGAACATAAATCTACATTACCATTTCTACCATTCATTGATGATGAAAAGCAGTTTTATGAAATGCATCACAAATTACTAGGCGAACCAACACTACGTCAATCACAAGTACAACAAAGTTCATTGACAACTGACAACGACAAAGACCAAATCGATGACGAAAACAACAATACTACAGTTCCTACTATAACTACCAAACCTAAACTAGATAAATTATTCGTGCATTACAAATATGAAAAACGTTTCGAATCCTTTAAACGAGCCATGCATCATCTCTATGATAAAAATTTCGACTTACACCAGCTATGGAAGCGAAGTTAATCGTGGATACTCGTAATCGTCGTGATGCTGAAAATGAATTAATCCATAAAAGACCACACAACAACTTGTTGCGCGACATATTCACTCAACGTAAGTATTAACTAAATAGAAAGATGTAACCTTCAACATCTGGTATCCATACAACACATCCAAGCCAAAATTTTCTCACTTATAGGTCAACAGAAGAAAAAAGCCAAACGACTACAACAAATGCTGTCAATTAATTATAATCAGACAAAACCAACTACTGATCCTCCTCAATTGCAGACCAATAGTTAGAAAACAGATAAATACAACACTATAACTTTCATAAATTCACAGTTCCTTTTTATCTTCTAACCGACCATTATATTATAATCATTTAAACCACTTGAAATAAAAGACTTCAACATCAACGATTACAACACACCATTATTGAAACACATTATAAATTATTATTTTTCTTCCAGATACATTTTAACTTCATCCTACATTGCCAATTCAAAATAATCTGAAGATCTACGTAGCGATAGTGAAATCTTGAGATTATGGCTGCTGAGTCTCCCTTTCACGCTCACCCTCAGGAGATATTTGAAACTTATGCAGATCCACTCACTTTTTTCTGCTGATTCCGAATATGATGTTCGTTTGAGCTAAATGAGAATTTCTGTGATCAGATATGAACAAAAAATGGTCTTGAAATTGATGAAATATAGGAAAAACAGCACAGTTTGATCTCCCTTTGTTTCACACTTCGTCTAATCAAAGGTGCAAAAATTGAAAACTAGTGCATCTTGCAGAGCAAGCGGTCCTCGATAAAACCCTATTTAAGGCTATGCTCTGTAATTGCATTTTCATATACTTTAATATGTGCAGTAGGTCGCACAGATAGGAGGACAATATTACAAAGGTATTAACAAAACCCTAACATTTTATAGTCAAAATGGAGCCCTGAACACGGAGCTATCAGAATATGTATAATGCATATCTAAAGCAAAGGTTCTTACGAATTTATTTTGAAAAATGTGTAAAAAATGTCAGTTTTTGATAAAAACCCAACTTGTACGATTTTACTAAAAACTATAGAAATCTCGTAGCCTATATAGACCGATTTATTCATGATATTTAGAAAACTGATATTGCCCATTTTCATACTCCACTATGGTCTACAAATCTTAAAAGTTTCATCGAATTTGGAAGTAGTTGATATAAACGTGGTAGAGACCCCATGAAAATATCCTACTGTATTAACATAGCTCATACACGCCTCTTTCTTTCTTTCATAACTTTTTCTTATGTATTGTCTACCGTTCATCCTTTTCTTTTCTTTCTTTCTTTCTCTATACTTATTTTACACGTACTGTCAACAAAAGAAAACTATCATTAAGCGTTATCATTTGTTCACCTTGAATAGAAATAATAAAGCCTTGATATAAAAAAAGATGTGTCATAACTAAGAAGTTTATATATATATAAATATGTTTCAGAAATCCTGAAGATTTTGGATAATTCTTCTCTCATTATATATCCACACGTGCCCCTCAAGATACAAATTTAAAAGTACATATATAAATATAAACGTAAATTTTGCAGGCAAGTAAGTATATTATAATGTCTGTATAAGACAAAGAAGTTAATAGGTAATCCATAGAAATACGTTCTTCGATATGCAGGTAGATAGGTAATCGTATTTTTTTGTCAATTGACTAGTTATACTTATCATAAGCATTATAACAACGTCCTTCCAGCGTAGAAACAAATAGAAATTTGTCTAACTATAAAATTGTATTACATTCAATATAATATTAAAGATTTTGATACAATAGTGATGCCAAGAGTTAACAATATTACAATATTATATACTGTATTAGTAATTATTCTCGGTATTATATCATTGACTCTTTTAATTGTCGGTGTTGCTACAAGAAAATGGATTGGTATTTCTACTGATTTATCACCATTAGAGACACAAATAAGTAATGCTTTGAGCAATACTACTTTTATTACTTCACTTATCATTGCAACAAGAGCAAATCAAACTCAAGTAGTACAAATAGTATCAGCAATTACAGAACAGATAAAACAACAATTAACATATGCTGCTGCTAGTAATGTTACTTATCATCTCTATGGTAAAAATCCAAATATACCTCAAACATTATTAAACTATAAATTACCTCAAGGATTTATTTTTGCTGGAATATCATCAATTTTTGTTGGTCTTTTATTAACATTAATTTTTATTATATTGGCTTTACCACCTTTAAGTCGGAATCTACCATTGTTCTTTCTAGGTATTGGACCAGTTTTTCTTACTATTGGATTCTCTTTTTATCCAAAAATAGTTATCGAAGATTTTGGTATCGCATTACAACTTACAATCAATATTGGTTTCAGCATTATTCTAGTTATCAGTGGAACAATTCTTAGTTATAATACAGCTTCTGCATTTGCTCTTATCATTCTTCAACCACTTCAAAAACGTCTAATTAAAGTTCGAAACTTTAATACTGCATACAGATCAATGTTTCGACCTTCATATCCAATCAGAATGAGAAGAAAATGGTGATTCTATTACGTGAGAAAAAAAAACTTTATGAACTGAAAAAGATCTATCTGCTTTCTAAAAATTTATTTTGAATTTTTTTTATAAAAAAATAACCTTGTGTATTACAATTGTACCTTTAGAATTAGATGAAAACTTTAAAAAAATCTGGATATAGACAAGACCAACCATACCATATTCTGATTCTTATTTATTTATTTAAATAATTTCACAAATATATCGAATTATTCTTTGATATACATGTCTTATGATATTGATCATTAGAATCTTCCATTGTTTTTTTTCAGAAAAACGTTTTCATGATATTGTTCTGTTTTTTGGGAAATAATTTCCAAAAACAGAACAAAAGTATTCTGTTTTGGGAAAAGCGCTCTTTTCAAAAGAGCTGTTTGAATGACTCTATGAGAGCTGATGAGCTGAACTGTAACACCTCTAATCGTTAGTTATTCTTTTTTTTCATTACGATGCGTATTGTTTATGAAAACGTCTCTCACCGCCTACGTGATGTATTAAATAGAAGGTTATTTTTCTCTTCAGTTACACGTGCAAATCATTTCTAATCAAGTCAATATTTGTATGTATTTGTTTATTGTTAGAAATCATTTATCTTAAAGAAAATTAGAATATTAGAAGATTCCTTTTGAATGTGAATGTGAAAAGATTCTCAATTATACATGGAATTTTAATCATCGTAAAATATTGAAAATAAAATTAGAAAATGAAAAAAAATTTAAAACATATTTGCTTATCAAAGATGTCCACCGCGGTTGGAAAACTCCTGCGTCGCGATGGACATCTCTGCTGCTAATATGATGAAATCTTACACAAAATAAATCTTAAACCATTTGTTTTAGTAAATATATATAAATTGAGCATTGTGATTACAAGAGAATCGAATAAATGCAGCAAAAGAAGAAACTCTGATTTTTGTATTTGTTATTATGAAAATAATCAAAATACCAATTTTAGTAATATATATGTATAACATGTGAATTTTCAATAGCTGATCCAAAATCCTGAATTTAGTTAACTTACTTTTGAATTATTTGAATATGTGATTATTTAAGAAAAATACTTTACTTGTTGTTTTAGATAATTTATATGTTGTGACGGTGAGCTTTTTTTGTTTGTTTAGTGTATTAAATGCTGCTGTTGTTGTTGTTGAGAGAAAGTTGATGTTAGGTGGCATACTTTAAAAAGTTTTTAGCAGTTGTGGAATTTGATGAAGAGATTCTAAGAAACGATATTAATTTTTGAATTCGCTTGAGTAGATGATTAATGGTGTTGAGTTTTTTAGTTCGTTTTTTGATGTGTATGTGGGACGATATGATGCATTGTTTAGTCTCACAAGATGAAAGAAAGAAAAAGGATTGAATTTAATCTTATCGCATAGTGGAAGGAATCTTTTTCAGACGTGCATTTGGATTTCGTTTGAAACATTCTTTTGAGAAAAATTGTTTTACACGATCGCGTCGAAAAGGGTGGTAAATGAATTAGCTTAAGCTAAGTTGAATTCGTTATAGTATTGATTAAAAAAATGCATTTCTCGGTCGAAAATATCGATAATTTTTGACGTGTTAATCATGGTGTAGATATTTTACGTACGTTTTGTATCATGAAGATATATTATCAGCACAACCAATCGATTTAAATAGATATCAAGTTCCTTAAGCATTGCAAATTGTATAATGTGGTACCAAAGTTTTTGTGGTTCAAGACTGCTAATAGGGACCTCGCTTCGTCATCTACTTACAAGGATTGTCAGCAGCGTCTCCTAAAAGTTCAGATTGATACAAAGTATAGAGATCTTCATAAAGCCAAGATTGAATATATGTCATCGTTCGATCTATTTAGAAAGTGTACATCGGATGTTTTGTTTAAACACCTTCAGAAGGTGATTGTCATTATTTCAGTTGATTTACTAAAAGCGAAAGAGGAGAATATGAACAAGAAGTTAGTGGAATACGATTTTCGTAATACAACTAAATCTAAAAAGCTTTCAGCGCAATCCCTGCGAGATTAAAAATGTGAAACACAATGGAACTGGGTACATTGTATACCATATATACAGAGTTTTCCCAAATAAGTGTCTATGATGGTCTTTAGTCCTTCATACATTTCAGTCTACACTAGAATAGTAAGAGTTACTGCAATGTCGGCCGCTGTCTCTAGTGGTGACGCTAATTTTGCTCATTGCTCAAGATCTGTGGCAAAGACCATCGAGTGTGTCGGTCATGATCTGTGACACTAATTTTGCTCGTCGGTCACGGTCTGTAGGGGGGGGGGGGGGGCACGGGGGTGCAATGCCCCCCCTGTAAATTTTTTCTGAAAGTGAATATTTTTTTTAAGATTCACTACTTATGTTATATATGCCATACGCATATTCACTATTGCTGTTTTGCATTGGTTAAAAAGACAAACGTATAGTGTGAAATGTGAAAGAAGTTGTTATTTCTCAAATACAAAATCATTCTAAATTATCTAGAATCAATCACAGAGCTGGAAGAATCCAATATACAAATATTCGTCTACATTCATTTAAATTTGCGTTTATAATTATGCTAATATTCACAGTAATATGTATTCTCCTAAACCACAATTCAGACAAAGGATCAAAGTATTTAACTACGTATTTAAGTATATAATGGAGTGTAGTATATGAATAATTGTCACGAGTACAAAAGAAGTCTTTAAATAACAGTAGATGAAAATAATTTATATAAAATAGTATGTCGGATTTGTCAACTGTGAGACAATATTAGAATCAGCTGTTCTCATCTATCACTTTTGTGTATTCTCTTCTCGATGCTTTGATATTCCTCCTCTCATTACGTCATATATACTTTTCATGCTGTTATACTATCATGGGTATTGTCTCTTTTCTGTTTCTTTCGTTTCTATGAAATGGCAGGATTTTTCCGTGCTTTATTCTCTACGAAGTATTTTTCTTTGATTCACTTAGATATTACCATACTCAACGAATTGTTTAGAAGCGTTGTTACAGGCATATTGTTTGTATGCCTTTACATTAGTGGCGTTACCACCGGGGATGCATGGAGGTGCAATGGTCCTTCTGTAGATAGTTTTACCCCCGTTGTAAATTTTCCATTAAAACAGGACGGACTTTTCTATTTATCCATCGTGAGATAGTATATTTGTGACCTTAGAGAACATCTAATTTTACGCGCACAGCAGATAAAAACTTTTTAAAACAATTGTCCATGATACTTTTCATACTTTTTGTCTGTGTAGAGAGCTAGAATTTTTATCATATACGTATCTAATCAAGATCTTTATTCACCTAAAGTTTCAGGTCTCTTCACAAGTAAAAAGTATGAAAAGTATCGTGAACAATTTATTACCTGTTATCACGGGATATCCTTTACGCCGGGTTACCTTTGAGCCCCGCTGTAGATGTGTAGAATCGACTTCTGAGACTTTGTCCGACTAAAACTGAAATCTGCTTAAAATCTTTGATCCTGTCAAAATGGTGAAGTTTCAAGAAAGATTAAATTTGCGACTTTCGAAACCTTGAAATTTTTAATGAATATTCGGACAGTAATTTCATCAACTTTGCAAAACTGATATCCTAGGTGTTTTCAAAATTTCCAAGATTTTTAGATTCAAAAAACCTATCTCTCTGACAGTTCTAGGCCGGCAATTAACCCGTTGAAGGCGATTCGATTTTCTTAGAAAGTAATGCATCACATAGGGTAGATCGCTGCATTTCATATCTCATATTTTAATGTTTAAATACGCTTTACTAAGGTGATTGTAGAGCTCTTTACACTGCATCTTATGGTATGTGGTGTTCTTTTTTCTAATAAAACATTTTTAGACATTAAAACATGAAATATCACGTGCGACCATTTATTCCGGGTCACCTGTCAGCTTTAAAATATAGTGAGACCCAACGATGGGTCTTACCATCGCGAATGGGTTAGTGAGTTTGCATATCTCCAACTGTGATATTTTTTGTAAAGTCCTTGCAAAGGAAATTTTCGTATTTGAAACCCTTCAATTTTAATAATAGTCCCCAGTGTGGCCGATTTCGTCAGTAAAAGCTCCCAGGAACTTGTGAATTTCGTGGACAATATTCTTCTCTCCAAATAGATTATAAGGGAATTTTGTAAGATTTTACGAATTTTGGTCAACTTTGAACACTCTCAATCCCATGAAAAAATTTTTCGTTCAGTATGTACAACGCTTGATGGGCATTGCCCCCTCTGTAATTTTTTCCTGTTTACGCCACTACTCCATCGCAGCTTGAGTAAATGGGCTGATTTTTTTGTCAATGATAGAGAAAATCAGCTCGTTTGTTTGAGTCGTAATAGAGATTTTGAATTCTTTTTCGACAGCTTGACTTGTCAGGATGACCCAAAAAACCTACACCGCAAAAAAAAATTGAATATCTCCATTTTGGCTCGAGTGAACAATCTGATATTTTTATCAGTGATAGAGACATGCCCAAGCTTTATATACACAAAGACATGTCTAGAGAGACCCTTTCTTAAGTACATTGTTTTCTTTTCCTATCTATGAAAAAGTAAATTTTTTTTGTGAAGATTATTAGTGATACTTAACAAAGGCTTCTTCTAATCGTGTCTGTATAAATTTAAAGTGCAAATATATCTCTATTTTTGGTAAAAAAATCAGCCCATTCTGTTGACTTATAGCAGAGATATTCAACTTTTTCTCTGATGCGTGGGTTTTTGACTGCTCTGTTCCTATCCGTGAAAATGTACAATTTTTTTGTTGAGATTACTACTGATACTTAACAAAGAGTCTCTCTAAGCATGTCTCTATGAATATAAACTTTGAACATGTCTGTATCATTGACAAAAAAATCGGCCTATTTACTCAAGCTGCAATGGAGATATTTTAATTTCTTATCGCCGTGTTATTTTCTTAATCGCTAGTTAACTTGTGAAGAATCTAACTTCTATCGCTTTAGACATATCAACATTTTAACATTCCATGAAGCCTCTAGTGAGGTAAAGACCATCGTTAAGAGATTGAGATGCCGACTCAGATCAAACCGTGAGACGGATTGGAAGGCCTTTTTTTTCGATTGCTCCTAGCCGTGTTTGCAAAGAATCGCGATCAGACGCAGTTTGGTTTATAACCGCAACTAAACATCAAGAATGTTTCACCTGAGCCGCATCTAGACGTGATCGAGTGCTACGATTCACACGCAAATAAATCACAATTCTTACGCGATTTGAGGCAAAAAAATATTTCCATAGAAGATTGAAAAATTCTCAGTCGAGCAATAGTATGCATAATAAGCACATTATTTGTTCAATCTATATCATGCTGATTGAATACTTTGCATTGTTTTGTATTTTTAAAATATGTCACTTATGATACACTGTCAGCTAAATTTCATATATACGTAGAAATATCGACATGCAATCTTTGCATCCTCACAAAAATTTCAGTAATCTATAAGTCAAACTTAGTCTATCACTTCTCAAGGTTACTTACTGATCGATTGAATTTTCTGTTAGTTGAAAAACTTTCATTAATGTCTAACTTTGTTGAATCTGTTTTTTTTCTAAAATATACTGAAAAAACTCTTCCACATTGAAACACATGAAGTATTATAATATTTTAAATTTTCAATAAGAAAAAATACTCTTTAAATCTTGGTCAAGAATAATGAACTTTTCATTAGATTAATGCAAATGTTCATCAAAACGAAAATAGACAATGATCGATACAGTATAAATGAATATATAAAATTATTTCGTTATTATAATTTATTGACACAGTGGATATGAATGAACAACAAAAATTAAAGATAATCAATTTCTATGACACATACTATTTTATTTACTTGAATATTTTTAGATTCTACTGTTATGAAAGAAAAAAATCAGGTTTACAGACCTTTTAAGGCTCTAAAATATTGTCTTTTACCTGGGTCTCGCATCCTTCAAAACAGAGCAAGGACTCAAGTACATGTACTTGTACTTTTCTTGCCTCTGACTCAGAGTCCAATTATGGTTGGCAAATTTACTTTACTTTTTCTTTAGGTAAATAAGGTAAAGTAAATAAATTTACTGGGAAATACAGATATGTTCTTTATGTTTCTCATCCAAATCTGAAAATTAAGTATATTCTTACGGCGAAATTTGATGCTATGAAAGGGAGTACCCATAAGTCCTCGAGTCCTATATTATAGGGATACCCATATACCGTCTTATCCTACAATACAAGGGAACTCATACCTCCTCAAGACCTATGTTATAAGGGTACCTATCAGTCCTCAAATGCTATACTATAGGAGTATCATTGGGTCCTCATCTACTATACTATGAGAGTACCTCTAGGTTCCCTATTTTGGGATGGCACCATACATTTACTTTACTAGTAACTAAGTACCTATCGTAAAATGCCGGTCGCTGCGTACGCATTATTATTAGTCGAAAAATGGTTCAATCACATGGCCGCAAATTGTAACTTGCTCATTTCATGGATAACCGTCGGGAATTCTATGAGAACTTTTGTACAGCATCCTTGCTAACCACAAATTGGCCCGAATAACCCTATGTTCCATCCTTATCGTGATGGAGGAAAAACGTCTCGAAATCTGATTGGCTGTTACAAAAGAGTTTCAGTCAATCAGATTTCGAGACCTTTTTTCTTCATCAAGATATGGATAGAACATAGGGTTATATGGACCAATTTGTGGTTAGCAAGGATGCTCTACAAAAGTCTTCATAGAATCTCCGACGGGTATCCATGAAATAAGCAAGTTACAATTTTCGGCTGTGTTGTTGAACCATTTTTCGACTAATAATAAAGCGCTCGCAGCGATCGGTATTTTACGGTAGGTGCTTAGTTACTAGTAAAGCAAATATATGGTACCATCCCTAAGTGAGGAATCTAACGATACTCTCACAGTATAGTATAGCAGTTGGGGAGCTTAGGATACCCTCATAGTATTGTGGTTGAGAGCCTATGGATATCCTCGTAATATAGGACATGAGGGTCTAGGGGTAACCTCATACTAATATTGATATGTAGTTTGCCAAAGTAAATCTATATATATAAAGAAGAAAGTTTGTTTGTTTGTTATTTATACATTTCCACACGATACGACCAAATTTATTGAAACTTTCCAGACAATACCTTTTCGACCCGAGGAAGGTCGTAGGATAGTTTTCGACCCAAAATTTTCACATCAAGGAATTTTTTTACCTCTGATACTTGATGTTACTACAGAAAATGCCTGTTCTAGAGGGTTTTTTCACGTTATATTTCTCTAAAATTCAGAAAATGATAGACACAAAAACTTGCGCTTCGTTGTAAATGCGAATAAGTCGTAGGACACTCAAAAAGAAACAAATGATATGCATAAGATATAATATGAATAGTAACTTTATGCATGGGAATACCTGTTGGATAAGGATGCCAACATGTTAGATGGAATTATATGGTCACTCAGTAATTCGAAAGCGAAAGTATATAAAAACTCATGCTTTTTGTTATTAGAATCAGGACATTATAGGGTAGACGAACGAAAACGGACAAAATATATTACACGAATAGCAACCATATGAATGAAAATCTGCATAGAGTGAACTGAATGAAGAAGGCAATAAGTGAGAAAAAATTCCATTACTCATAAACTATCTATTTAAGTTTGGAAAGCGTGTCTGTTTGTCTATCTGTTTTTGATGCATTTGGGCTACGCGCGAACAAATGGTGTCAAAATTTTCATGGTGTACTCTTAGATCCCGTAGAAGAGCGAGAGTGAGAGTCAGAATGACCGACAAGAGGATTGAAGTAAAAGTTCACACAAGCTATAATATATTGCAATTTTAACCAATCTTTCAAAAACTTCAGAACATTTGCTGATATTGTTAGAATAACCATTTCTTAATGTCACTTCTTTTGCACTGGATGTTTGGATAAAATATGAACATAGGCATGAGTTAAAAGGAAGACACTCACACCTCACACGATTCGCTTAATCATTCGATTGAAGAATGAAGGTATATGCACGGCAGGACATGTAGTTATAATAGATCAAAAGGTCCGAGACACATTCTCTATTCACCTACTATCATTATAGTATGAACATTTCCCGAGCAACGCCGGGTACTCCCGCTAGTAGTAAATAATTATTTAATTTACTTTAGTAAAGTGAAAGTAAAGTACCACCATTAGGTTCAATTAGATTGCAAGGAAGCTTATCTTCTCTATTGTACATTCGGTGAATAGGATTCTATGACCATTTTGGTAGAGGATGTTGTGATGAACAAAAGTTCTTGTAGACAACATTATTGTTTCTATGGTGCATAAGCAAGAAAAACGGCCCCGAAATCTCATTGGTTTAGAATAGCCGCATCAAACTTGGACAGAAACAAGTGGAGCAGGTAGATTTATGTCAATTACAATTACAAGTATTTTTGCGTAAGTACAAGTACTCCATCCGAGTACAAGCATAAATATAAGTACTTGTTCTTGTCTTATCTCTGCTTGAAAAATGGTTTTGCATAAACAAAAAGTTGTAATACTCTCTGCAATATCTTTTTTCTTTCCGAAAGTATCTTTAAGAATTCTCGACTCTGATAAACGATAGAACCCTTGATTTAGTACGTGATCGAATGATAGAAAGCAAAGTGAGAAATATCAATCAATAACAAATGCATTATGTGTGCCGACATCTCATTTGGTTGAAATAACTTTGAGAAAAAAATCTTAGAAAAATAATTCAAAATAAATCTTCTTGAAAACTACGTCTTCATTTTTCAAGTAAAGCCAGTTTCATACGATTGATGTCGCTAGAGTAAACGCTGAATTTAGCAGTAATACAATATATATTTCATAAGAACAGTAGAGACACAATATGTTCTATGATAAAACTATTCAAATTTGTAGTAACATTCGAATTCGACTTCAGTAGATGAAACTAATATAAGAGATATTCTTTATTAAGTAACTTTTTTTTTTTTGAAAGAGTTTTAAGTCTTATACAAAGTGCATAAGTGAATTATGCATTCGACATATTAATTTCTTCTTTAACCAATGTGCTAACTGATTAGATATGTCATTTCGAGTGTACGTTTATCTTATGAAAAAATAAATATGGATATATTAAAGACAAAGATTGATTGGTACGCTATATGAACCAATAAGAATATGTACTTTCGATGCAATGTAACGAAAGTCATGAAAGAACACGCAAATATATATTTATTTACTCATTTGAGACACTTTATTTGGTTATTGATCTCGATTTTGTGAAGGTATTATTTGATTGTCTGTTTTGATCTAGGATCGAATAAATCTCGATTTATTCTTCTATTTCCACAAAGAACAATGAATACTGGTGTATTAAATGATAAACATCAAACTCGATTGTACGAATCGATAGAGATGTCACCAGAAAATATTCGCAGGTTTATTTACCATTGAAAAATATTTTTGTTATCGTATAAAATGATGTTATTTTGTTTTAATTTTAGTCGTCAACGAAAATCTGAATCAGTCTCATTATTATCAATAATCTTCAATATTCTCTCATTTATTAGCAGTATGATATTTATTTGTTTAATATAAATCTTATTGTTTGAATAGTTTTATTGATATGGTTATTATTAAGATATATTATTAAACCAGTCCGAAGATCATTTTTATGTTCGGATTTAACTTTATATCATCCACCACCAACACATGAAGTCTTTCCAATTTGGCTTCTATTTTTCTGCGCATTAATAATCCCATTGATTGTGGTATGTTGATTTCTTTCGATATTTTAATTCTATCTTTAATTTAGTTAATTCTATCTGAATGTGTTCGATGGTATTATTTACGTCGTAAAAAATCAGGAAAAATTGTTTATAAAATTGAAATTTGTTCAAAGATTCATAAAATTTCTGAATTATTCGGTAATCTTTATATAATTATTGGTATATATTTGAATGTATTATTTTATTTTAATAAAATATCTTTGTTTTTTCTATTAGGTATTTTTCTTTTTGGTATGCTTATTAATTTATTTTTAACTTACTTTGGAAAAATAACTGTCGGTCGATTACGACCACATTTTATTCCATCATGTTTTTCTAAATATTCTTATAAAGAATTTTGTCAAGATCCAAATGAATGGATTTCGAATTATACATGTTTCGGAGAATCAAGTCATATTGTTAAAGAAATAGATGATGTTTATGATATTCGGTATGTTAATCCAAGAGAATCTATCGAGATAAGGATATTCATATACTAAGACAGCTCGTATGATCATTAGAAATTCGTCAATATGTTGACTTCTAACGAATGTATTTTAATCGAAATTTTCATATTTGAAAAAAGTTCTCTTTTATAATATGTTTCGAAAAATGAATATTTTCAATCTATACTTAATATCTCGACATAAGACCCCACCCTCGATCGAATGATAATAGAAACAAGGAAAAATTACTTATGATGGTTATAGATGTTTCTCCATAAGTCGATTAATTAGAGAACAAAATAGATAAATCTGTTTAGATAATTATTGAATAATTCAAACTAGAATATGTGTAACAAATCAAGAATGTTGAAAATTTAAAAATCAATGTCAAAATTCGATAGTTGTTGTTGTTGTTCTATTAGAATTTATTTTCATATAGAAATAACAAATAATCAATTGAATATGTGACAAAATAAATATATTCTTATTGATTTGTTAATATATATATACTTTTTAGTCAATCATTTCCATCTGGACATACTTCATTATCTTTCTATGGTTTAATATTTTTATCTGTAATTTATTTTAATTTATTAATTATATAATAGAAAAATAAAAATATTTCTTTAAAGCTTTATATTAATAAAGTTTGGAATTATCATAATATTGGTTTATTTCCATATGTTATTGAATTAATTTGTTTTAGTTTATCTTCATATATTGGTATACATTTATTTACATTTATCATTTATTAAATATTTGTTTTTAAAGGTATTACACGCATTACAGATAATCGTCATCATTCAACAGATGTTCTTGCTGGTGCGATTTTAGGAACTACTGTTGCTATTATTGCTGTAAAATATTTCAAATAGGTTTTTTTTTCTTTTTAATTATTATATTCTTTGTTTAATTTTATTTAGTTTCGATGTATGATTAATTCATTTAAACGATCAACATTATTAAATCTCTTATAATTAAAATTAACTAAAACAATATATATATTTGAACAAATCATCTTTTATGTTTAACTGAAAGAGAATCTCAAATAAAAAAATATATCAAATGAATATTTATTCATTTGATTACTAATGTAAGAAAATCGAAAATATTCTTTGAAATTTTTAATTCTTCATTTTCGATTAACACAATTTTACAGACATAATTTAAATATTTTAATTAGTTGATATTGCATTCAACAATAATTTATTACATTTCATACAAACTAATTTTTTTTAGTTAGATTTTACTTAGATTATATTATAATTCCTTATTGTTTACTTAAATCGACCTTATTTGATTGTAACTACTTTCAACCATCTTAGATAAAACAAGCAATTATTAACCGAAAAAAAACATATATATCAAATCAACAACATGAATTCGAGAAATTTTTTAATCTATATTCAAATATTTTCTGGTATCTTTTGGAAGGATAAGCAAAATCATTATAAAAAAATCATAACTGAGTTGTCTTTGAAAGTTCGATATGGTTTTCCTACACAAAAGTGAGTGAATGATAACACGAAAAAATTTCCTGCCGGATTAGAGGAAACAGAAACTAACAAGAAATTTAAAAAAAGTTAAAAAATTTTCAATTGATTTTTATTTTATTTGCAAAAAAATATTTACATAGTATTTTCATTCGGGAACTTCTCGATTGTCGGTGATGGTTCTGGTTGAATCATTAGAGTGACTAGTACACCGACCACATTAATAATCAATGCTATAACCCCTATAATTGCGGCAACATCAATAGGTGAACGAGGTACTGCTTGAGTCGTAGTAACATTTATTCCAATTGTTACGCCAATAATTCCCAGTAACAAACAAAAAAAAACAAGATATTTCACTGCCAATAGTGAACCCGATTTGACTGTGCCTTTGTTTGTTGCATTGACAATAAGATGTATGACGGAAAAACCAGAGAAAATACATGCCAAAGTCATAAAAGATCGAGCTGATATAAATTTTAGACAAATTTTTAGATCACCGTACCATCCGCCACATAGGTCATAAGCACCACATTTTGTCACTCCCGATTCTGTAACACAAAGTTGCCATAATCCTAGAGTACCTTGAGTTGTAGAATCTGTTAGTCGACTCCTAAATGTAAAATATCAATTCTAATTATTACTAAATACTCAATCGCAGAAATAATTTCTGTAAATATTCTTATTTTTCAAACGAAACTGTGTATTAATACATACCACATTGGAAGAGCATTGCTAATAATATACAATATTAAAGCGATGCTCATTAGAATTCCAGCAAGAATAGATACTTGTTTCATATTCATGTTCAAATTTCTATTTATCGATGTAGAAGATTCTTTGTCACGACTTCTGAATGTTATTATTCATTACTCTTTTGAGTTCTGTTATTTATAGTCATTTCATGAGTCAGTTTGTTTCAAGGTCTTTTTTCTTCCGCTTTTTTCTTTTACTTTTTCTTTTTTTTCTTTTTCTTTTTCTTTTTCTTTCTCTAAAAATAGAGTGTAGACACCTACGTATTACGACTAATTTGCTCACGATATCTAACTATCGAGATGACAACATCAAGGTTTTGCGGGGATGTATCATTGATATATGACACAAATCTACTGGAGTGAGATGAGTAATTAGTAACTTTGTTTATTTTCGATTGCTTCCAATACTGTCACTGTTCGCCCATACTGAGTGATTGGACTAATAGTAAAAATATTGCATGCACTTTAATAGATGAAATAGATAATAATCAAAATAGATTGAAGGAGAAAGTTGTTTACATTTTTATTCGTCATCTATTCTTTCCTTCTCGGTTATACCAATCATTTAAGGAGATGTGGTTTGAATGGATCTATTCATTTACAAATATGAAACAAAGTAAGAGACCGATAAAAAAAATTATTCGACTATTTAAGAGACGTTCCACGAGAAAACCACGGCTTTTGTGTACTCAAAAAGTGAGTACACTCTAGAATCGGTCAGTGTGTCCGTCCGTCCGTCCGTCCGTTTACACGATAACTCTTTACAGTTACATTCCATTGAGCTGAAATTTTGTGCACAGAACTGTCTCATCAATATCTCGGTCGAGAGAAGAAGATGAGAAGAATCCGACAAGAAATAGTTGAATTATCGAGAAAATTGTCATTATTCATCAGACCATCCCTGAGGGGGAGTACAGGAATTTTTTTCTCAGAACTATTTAGAATATATATGAATTGATTCAGTTTTTAACGCTGATTCCAAATATGATATTAGTTTTGAATGAAATCGTAGTTTTCTAACGAAATATTGTCTGAAGAAGGTCTCAAAATGCACAAAAACTCAATTCAGAAACGAAATTGCTTAGATATGTCTTAGATGAGCAATAATTTTGGGATTTCCTAAATGCATGGTTTTGTAGCTAGTCGAAAGGACTATCGAAAGGTATAAACCCGAATCGATAGCTCCTTATATTGGTGATTTATTATGAAAATACTGACGCTTGTATCTATCATATACCTCTTATAAATTCATGAGGTTGCTCTAGATCGTAATCCTGTTAGACAGAAACACAAATTCATTCGAAAATAATTCTTCTTACCAAGTTTTCGAAGCTGGACACGAATCTAAACATGCTAACCTCTGATGATTTATAAGATCTATCGATGAGAATAACTTTAGCTAGAGATCCTCCTGTTTCATTTCACACCAAATACTAGGTTGGAAAAAATATTTTGCACGGGGAGGTATTGCTATGATTTCAAGTAGAAAACATATTGAGTTTTATACCAAATGAAAGCCCGTAAAAAATGGGATTTATTGATGCTACATAGTAAGGGTTATGTAAATCTTTTAATATTGAACTTAAGAAATTTGAAGAAATTTCATGCATTTTTGGAATGTAAAAGGCAAATATTAGTAGTTCACAAATGGAGTAAAATGTTTTTATGGTATATTTTTGCATGGTTCGAAAGAACTCGTCGAGCTCTACAAAACTGTATATATTAAAAATTTTTTAAGTTATTTTTTGTAATAAAAAATTAAAAGAACTATTTGGAAAATCAGGAAAAACTTTAAAAACAACTGATATTTTTTATATGAAAGGAAATCACTCGATTTTTCAATAAACCTGCCATTTTTTTGGCTATTTTTACTTCCTCAGGTGTTTCGAAGTATACTCATTCAATGATGCAGCGTGAAAAACTGCATTAAATTAGTACATTTTCAAACATCTTACATAAGGATACTACTCAAAAACCACTGAGTTTATTGTAAAAAGACCATTTTTGTCCTTATAACAAATGTTTATAATGCGGTTTTTGACCATCTTCCTTAGACAGTTTTCAGTGAATTTCAATCCAAGAATCGTGTGTAAAAAGTTTTAATATATACAATTTTGTAGAGCTCGACGAGTTCTATCGAACCATGCAAAAATATACAACAAAAACATTTTACTCCATCTGTAAACTACTAATATTTGCCTTTTCCACTCCAAAAATGCATGAAATTTCTTCAAGTTTCTTAAGTTCAATATTAAAAGGTTTACATAACCCTTATTATTTACCATCAATAAATCCTATTTTTTACAGGCTTTCATTTGGTATAAAACTCAATATGTTTTCTACTTAAAATCATAACAATACCCCCCGTGCAAAATATTTTTTCCAACCTAGTATATTTTCGTCTTAGTTATTTTTTACAGTTATCTCTCGATTATTTATTTGTTGAAAATACGCCATTCTCGATCAATGATCAAGAGAGAGTTACCATTAAGTGGTCTGATGGAGATCGAAATATATATGAATTGCATGTTTTTGAAAAAAAAATTCCAAATTTGCCATATAGTAGATTTGAATCATGCTTTCAGAATGTGTCGTACTTTCAATGAAAGAGATATGTCGCAACGAGCAGCTCGTGGAGCACTTGAATGTGTCGTACATTTTGTTGCAAAATGCGACACATGCGACACATTTTATTTTAGTGTGCAGCCGGCAATGGAAAAAGTTCTTATCCGATGGAAAAACTGACACAGCACCTTTAACCATAATGAGGTTTATTGTTGCTCCTATCAAACTTTATAAATGTATAGGTGCCTAATCAGTCAACAAGTATTGTATTCATGGTGAGTACTTGAAATAGATTTGTAATAACGAATCAATATCAAATAAATGGTATCTATCTCACTAAAAATTTCGGAAAGACAAATGATTATTTTATTGTGAAAGACTTATGAAAGAAGAATAATTTCCTTTTAGCTGTCATTGACATTTTGGCAAAAGGTCTCTGTGAGAAAAATCTTTTGAAGTTCGGACGTTTTTCTACTAGCTGCGAATATGGTGTTATATACAAGTGATATTCACATAGGCAAAAATTTTAGAAACAGTTCTTATAGGATGCAATAAGATATGAAGACGCATCTGAGAGGGTTGAAATTTTGCATGAATATTATTTGATTTTGTAAACAATATACTAATGTCGTGACTTCATGCAGTTCTGTCCCATCAACTTTAATGGTTTCCATGTGGAACCAAATAGTATTTGAATTGCTAGTTTTGGAAATGATGAAAAGGGAAAATATTATCAAATACTGCATATCTAATCATAATGGCTAACTTTGAAGGCTACTTTCTGTATTATTGTAATATGATATTACCACTCATTTTCAATGAGATGTCAGTCAACTAAATGTAAGTTAACTCAACAATTAACATAAAGATTTAAAAAATGGAGTCTGTCATCTAGATGTACCCACTATTTCCAACTTCTTTTCGGAAAGGATATAGCCATTACAATATCGAAATGCGACAAGATAGCGTTGAATCGTCGAGCAATATCTATCTGCATGTTTTCTCATTTGTAGATGCTCCTTATATGAGTGATTCGTGGTAATAGTGGTCAGAGCGGCGCTCTGGAACAAACGATAGGCGTTGCCATGTACTTCTTTGTAGGGCTTTGTAGGTCCTGCGGTATTTTGATAACAAGGCTTTGTTTCTGCCTTTTGGTCCATCACGGGGTTTGCTGTTTTCTATTTCTTACTTATCAATGATTCTATCACTGTTAGTTATTAGGTTCTCATCTGAGATCATCTAACTTGATCCTCAGTCAATTCCATCATTGTTATTTTCGAAAACCCAATCTTTTTCACACAAACCTCAGACACTAATTGTACTAAACTGCTACACAACGACAAATTTGAAAATCTACCCATGTTTTGCAACTTGAAGTAGAAGTAGGATTCAACTTTCCAATCTCACATATATTTTTTGTTGGGTCTATATATCAGGATTCGTCGAAATAATAATTCATAGTGTAGCAAAAATTTCTTTTCTACCATTGTCATAATCGCGAGATACAGCATTTTTTCAAAACTATTTTCGAACTAGTTAACTCTTTATCATATATGATTTTAAAAAAAAGTATTATTTCGTTTTCATATGAGAAAATCATGTAATTAAAATATAATACACATGTGTAAGCAAATATTAGTGGATATTTGTTCACCATAAAAACGCGAAACGTGACGAAAAACAAAAAAAAGAAAGAGAATGGAAATATCGATATGAAGGTAAGAACAAAGGCATACACTCAATAAACTATCTCATTAATGAAAATGTCACACTTCATTGATGACGTAAAGAACAGTAATTAGAAAAAAAAAGCCTACTCATTTTGTTGACGATATATACGCAGTAAAATCGCTTGCAACGACACAAAAAAAAACTCGCACACTCGAAATCTTTTATTACGTAAGTATATTTTATTTCAAATTTAATATTTACAGGTTATCCATGTAAAACAATTAGAAAACTAATCAAATTAAAATCGATTATAATCACAACAACCCAAAAAAAACCATAATCTCATTGATTATTTATATTATTTTTCGATTAAGGTCGATTAAAGATTCTTCAAAAAAAACTGAATATAATCAATTTTTTTTCCAGAATAAATGACAATATCTTTAAACAATTTTCCTCAATTTGCATCTATATAATCACTTTTTCATAAATTTCTTACCGATGAGATAATAAGAAATAACATTAGTAATGGATGAAATTTTGGATTAGTTTTGACTATAATCGATTTTACTCTAATTATTTGCCCAATATTTGTTGCATATATAAGTTCAAAAAGGTTTCGATTGAAAATGCTTTACATATACAACTGATAGTCTTGATTGAGATGACTCTTACACTTAAAATAAATTTATCAAAAATCAAGTCAAATGGAATGACGTTCTAAACCCTTACATTTGACTTACAATGGAAATATTTGTATTTTAACCGAGAAGGTTTTATTCACTATTATAAGAATAAAACACAATTTTGTTCAAGCCAATTGTGAAGTTTTTAGGGTTCCTCTTTCATATGACTTGAACAACACCATGTTTTATCTTTTCTTTTTTCTTAAAATTTTATTTGTTATTTTACTTTTCCCTTTTGTTTTAGTTTTTATTACGATGTTTCGAAGGACACGTTCTTCTTTGTGAGCTATTATACAAATAAATTTATAAATAACAATGCACGTATTTGTATATATAGATAAATACAAAAGTTGAGCTTTCTGTTTTATTTTTCTGTTTTGATTCTTCAATAGTCGAAAGGACGACAACAGGACAGTAATAATGGATCAGAGAAGAAATTACATTACCTATTTTCTTCTTCGTCGTTCGTTCCACTATTGAAAAATCAAAAGAGAAAATAAAAAAGAAAGGTCATCTTTTGTACTTATATATATATATATGCGTTCTGATTTATAAATTTATTTATATAACACCCCACAAAGAAGAACGTGTCCTTCAAAATGTCGTAATAAAAACTAAAATAAATTTCACATACTTTTAAATTATAACATCTCCTTCTAGACAAACCAAAAGCCGCTAATATTTTAACTTTTTTAGTTTGTCAGTGAGAGTTTTCATTTGACATCAAAATATTAACTCTAGCTCGATCAGCATACAAATGCTTCCATTGTTAGAATTATAGAAACATCAATAGCGCGTCGTAAATGTCTCAAATATCAAGTTATTAAGGAACATTCCATAGTCATGTCCACATTTATAACTAGTCAGATTTCATTTGGATCAACCAGTAGTCAACCAATCATACTTATCAACTTTAATTATTTCAAGTAGCTGAAAGTAATATCTATCAGTAAAAACAAATACTATAAAGAGAAAGATAAGATGAGTTAAAACAAACGATTTTTATCGTAAGATTTTTCTATTTAAGGTTTATTAGTACCTGAGTATTTTAAAGATTGCATGATAACAGTTGTCAACAAGTTCTTTACAACAGAACTGAATCTTTTTGAATATTTTGTTATAAAATCATGGACTGAAAACTAATGGTTATTGGGATTGTATGAGAATGGGGCATAGTTAATTCAGAAAAATGAGCTCAAATTTCGAGATGAATAATCTATAGTTTAGATAAATATTACCTTCTATGTCTAAAAATGGGTCGCTCAGTTCAAAGTTATTATATGTTTTTTTTCTGCTTTTTATCAAAGTTTGTACCTGTTACGACTGATAGAAATTCCTAAATAATTTATGGCAGAAAAATCATTTAGATTTTAATCCAAGTAATATTACAGACCACAATAACTGATTTATATGATCGTATCTATCTTCCACCTTTAGTATTCTGTAAGACGTCAATCACTTTAATTACTATGAAAGATCTGATTGACTGATAAAATATATCGAAAACAAACTGTTGTTGAGAGTAGAAATCGAAAATAACTTTTGATCTAACTGTTTAACTTCCTAGGTTAAACAATACAGTCCGATATATGATATCATTACTGGAAAGAGTAAACGGTTCGTAATGAATATCCATTTTGATCGGTCTGGATTTAATTAGCGAATGAATTCATGAGAAACACATTACTAATAATGCTCGTCTTTAGGACTTGCTTGAGCCTCGCTGAATACGATCTAATCATGATCTATTATGGCTTGCCTGTATTCCAAATTCTAACTTCAAAATTAGTTTCACTTTTGTTAATGCGTATCTTAGTCTTACAAAAATATTATTATTTCGAATGAAAAAATATTTAAAAGTTTCAAAAAAATGTAACAAATTAATAGATTGGAAACTAGATTCAAAAAGATTAATATGATTTTACTGTCTATCTATAGTATGTGAGGTGATAGCCATGATGTGACGTCTCAGAGAAAGAGCCGACGAACGAGTAACCGTTTTCCTCAAGTTAGTAACAGAAACTATGTTTCAGAAAAAGAATTGTGGCATATTTTCTAAGAGGTTATGCCAATCTTGTGATTGTGATAGAATTTGAGTAGAATAATTTTGTAGCATCATAAACCGAATGTACAGATTTTGTCTAGTTAGGAAGTTTATGGGAATCAATGAGTTTTAGAATTTAACCATGTGAACTGCTTCTACGAGAAATCAACGAGTTTTTCGAGACAAGCGAAAAATAACGCAATGAAGTCGTTAGATATTGAGTAGTTGACTGTTTAATAACTGTCGATGCATGTGAATGGCCATCAATGAGGGTCATGTAAGGACAATGATGGCGAAAGATCAATTATTTTATCCTACTTAGTCACAGAAACTGTAATACGAAATAGATCGAGAAAAATAGTTCACGAGATGATTTATAGTAAACTATATGATGATTGTTATTACAATAGGGACAGATTGCCAGTATTTTGAAAAATGTAGAATTTTGTCTCTGCTACGAAATCCACTAGAAAAATTTAGTAAGTAGTTTTACGATTCAGCTGCTTGGAATCATTCTAGAACAAGTCAACTTGTTTGTCAAAAGAAACAAAAAATGGAAGAATGAAACAATGAGGCAGTGATTGATCGATGTTTAACGAGATTTCAAACACGGAATGCCCAGTCATTTGTCTCTAAATAACCACGAAAGCAGTGTTTCAGAGAAAATCCAAAGAAATATGCCATGTTTTCTGAGATCCTATATCTGAATTATGATCATTGTAGAATTTGAGCAGAATACTAGTATCATAAACAAAATGCGCAACTTTTGTATGTATTGTAAAGTCTATTAAAGATGATTAATTTTAGAATCAAACTATATGAACTCACTGTACAGCAAATTGATAAGTTTTTCAATGGAATAAAAATTGAAAGAACTGAATCTTAAACTAGAAAGCCATCAATGATATAAATGAAACTTGAATGAAAAATTTTGTCAAACAAAAGGACAGTAGTGAAAGGCATTTTGTGAACAAAATTTCTTATTCAAACTCACAAGGGTATCTATCTAACTGTCGGAACTTAGTGCATTTCATAGATCTTAGTGAGTTATGTTTACGATAAAAAGAGTTTATAGCCATGGCTTGTTTCTAACAACATATCAAGATTTTAATGAATTTCTCCTATAGGACACTACTATACCAGCGCAATGTTATTCTCGAATTTTTGACATGAAACTTTGCCCACATATAGACCTCAGCTAGACTACCTTGCAAAAAACATTTCCGAAGTTTTCGACGAAGTCTCTTCGAAATATGACGATATCAGAAAATGAATGTTGTGTACAATATCTATAGAAAAAAGCCTATATCTTGTCATCTTCATATCTCGAAGAAACTTCGTCGAAAACTTTTGAAATTTTTTTTACAAGCTAGTCTAACTGAGGTCTATATGTTGGCGAAGTTTCATGTCAAAGATTCGAGAATAAGGTTATGCTTGAACAGTAGGGTGCTATAGAAGAAATTTACTAAAATCTCGATATCTCGCCAGAAACAAGCCATGAGTACGAACTCTTGTTACCATAAACATAACTCATTAAGATCGATGAAATGCATTAAGTCGCGGTTCAAAAGCGTTCCAACAATTAAATAAGTTCCCTTGTTAGACACTATCCGAAGAAATAATTTATAAAATGATTTGTAGAAAACTACACAAAAGTCGTAGCTACTCCAATCTCGCTAAAAAAGGTATCATAGAGAACTCTTTTTCGGTACGATTCTGATCATTTTCTTAGATTTCTACATTGCTCTTTTCCCACTATACATTCTACATGTATATCGTATATAATGGATGCAACAGAAATAATCACCCATTTTTGATAGACGGTTTTCTTAAGTCAGGCTAAATCGCAACGTTTGGCTCTAATACTAGAAAATGCAGAATTTATTAATATATTTTTTATCAAATGAACGTCTACCGTTGACTTATTCTAACATCAAAATAACTAACGAAGGAACATATTTCGATGTTTTAGTCGTTTAGATTCCATTTTTTCACAATAAATATAACCTGATGAGGTATGAAGAATTGCATCAGTAAGTTGAATGATATTATTTCGAGCTAAAATTTAGACCAAAGATAGATATATTTGTGACTAGAATGCTCTGAAAATTTCAGATTAGAAGAATGTTTTCAACAAGAGATGTTGAATTTCCGAATTAACTAGTCTATTATGAAAAATGCCCGAATCTCATGTTTTTTTTTGAAAATTCAATATCTCTTACAGAAAACATTCTTCTAATCTAAAACTTTCAATGCATTTTCGTACCAAGTGTACCTATCTGTGGACTAAATCTAATCTCGAAATAGTATCATTTAATTTATTGATACATACTCAACTACAGACTAAAATTTTACTTAAATGGCTATAAATTTTGAGAGAATGTCTAAGGATAGATATCTTTTTGGGATATTTCATATCTGATTGAAGTCTACTTATCGCAAAAGGATGAAGTCTGAACGGCTTAAACATCTAAATATGTTTTCTCGTCAGTATGTCCATATAGATAGATGATGTGAATCCACTTTGTCTAAACAACAATTAATTGTATATAATTTCATAGAGGTTATTAACGAATCATTCAACAAATTATGGATGGTCAAAAATCAACTGAACATACTAATACAACATCACAAACTTCTGGTTTAAATGCGACCACAGCAGGTAATACTATCAATCCTCATAAGCCAATTACTCAAAATTATTTATTGATCTGGATCGATGCCGATATTGATCAAACAAAAAAAGATTGCCAAGATACATTAGCGCAATTGAAAAGCATCGTTAACCACATCAATATCTTTACCGACTCAGACCAATGTATCCAGTGTCTTAAAAGTCTTGATGAAAAAAAAGCATTCGTCATTACATCAGGATCATTGGGTCAAAATTTAGTCCCTGATATTCATGACATCTCACAATTAGACTCGATTTATATCTTGTGTGATAACAAATCTCAACATGAAGAATGGGTGAAACAATGGAAAAAAATCAAGGGTGTATATACGTCTATTACACCCATCTGCGAAGCATTGAAAATGGATGTTAAACAATGCGAACGAGATTCCATTCCTGTAAGTTTTGTTGCAGTGAATGAAGAAGCTTCCAGTCAAGATTTAAACCAATTGGAGCCCACCTTTATATACACACAAATATTCAAGAATATTCTTCTTGAAATAAAATATGGTCAACAATCCATCAAGGATTTAGTAAATTACTGTCGTAAACTTTATGATGGTAATATAGCTGAATTAGAAATTGTTAATGAGTTTGAACATAACTATAGTCCAAAATCGGCAATATGGTGGTATACACGTGAATGTTTCACATATCAATTGATCAATTGGGCAGTTCGAACATTAGAAGCTGACACTATTATTATTATGGGCTTCTTTATACGTGACCTTCATCAACAAATCGAACATTTACATCAACAACAAGTTAGTGATTACAAAGGAAAGTTTATTACAGTTTACCGTGGACAAGGTCTATCAACCAAAGATTTTGAGAAACTCCGTAAAACAAAAGGTGGATTGATGTCTTTCAACAACTTTCTCTCAACCAGTACAAAACGAGAAGTTTCTCTCGAATTCGCCGAACGTGCCTTAACCAAAACTGATATGGTTGGTATTCTTTTTCAAATGTCCATTAATCCTTCGGCATCATCCATTCCTTTTGCCGCTATCGAACAATTAAGCTATTCCAAGACGCAAGAAGAAATCCTTTTTTCTATACACACCGTCTTCCGAATTGATGAAATCAAACACATCCACAAAAACCTGAAACTTTATCAAGTGGACCTTACATTAATATCAGATGATGATCAACAACTTCGAACACTCACGAAAACTATACAAAAACATGCAACTGGCACAGGATGGAAACGAATGGGTAATTTGCTCTTACATTTACAGAAGTTCGATAGCGCAGAAAAACTCTACCAATCATTACTCGCACATACATCTGATCAGAGCGAAGAAGTACTTTATTATAGTGAACTTGGATACATTAAAGATAAACAAGGTGATTATGAAAAGGCAATTTGGTACCATGAAAGAGCACTCGAAATCAAACAAGAAAGTCTTCCTGTAAATCAACTTTCATTAGTTGATACCTACAACAATATCGGTTTGCTATATAACAAAATAGGAGAGAATTTGAAAGCACTTACATTTCATGAAAAAGCACTTGAAATTCGTGAAAAAATTCTTCCTGCAAACAATCCTGAAATATCGATTTCTTATCACAATATCGGTGTGACATATTCAAACATACGAGAGTATTCAAAAGCACTTTCGTTTTACGAAAAAGCAATTGATATCAATGAAAAAAGTCTTCCTGCAAATCATCCTGATTTGGCTAGGTGTTACAACAACATCGCTTTGGTGTATAACGACAAAGGAGACTATTCAGAAGCACTTTCCTTTTATGAAAAAGCTCATGAAATCTTTGAAAAAACTCTTCCTGTAAATCATCCTAATTTAGTGAATTCTTACAACAATATTGGTTCGACGTATGACAGTACGGCAGAGTATTCGAAAGCACTTTCCTTTTACGAAAAAGCACTTGAAATTCGTGAAAAAAATCTTCCTACAAACCATCCTGATTTGGCGGCTTCTTACAGGAGCATCGGTTCGACATATAACAGTATGGGACAGTATTCGAAAGCACTTTCCTTTTTAGAAAAAGCACTCGAAATTCGTGAAAGAAATCTTCCTGCAAACCATCCTCATTTGGCGACTTGTTACAGCAGCATTGGTTCGACGTATGACAACATGGGAGATTATCCGAACGCACTTTCCTTTTTTGAAAAAGCACTTGAAATCAGTGAAAAAACTCTCCCTTCAAATCATCCCGATTTGGCGCCTACTTACAACAACATCGCTTTGGTGTTTAATAACATGGGAGAGTATTCGAAAGCACTTTCCTTTTACGAAAAAGCACTTGAAATCAGTGAAAAAACTTTTCCTACAAACCATTCTGATATGGCTGCTCCCTACAATAACATCGGTTTAGCGTATAGTAACATGGAAGAGTATTCGAAAGCACTTCCTTTTTATGAAAAAGCACTTGAAATCTATGAAAAAACTCTCCCTGCAAATCATCCTCGTTTGGTCACTTTGTACAACAATATCGGTAGTGTGTATGACGAAATGGCCGACTATTCGAAAGCACATTCGTTCCACGAGAAAGCACTTGAAATTGGTGAAAAATCTCTTCCTACAAATCATCCTTCATTGGCTATGAGTTACAAGAGTATCGGTTTGTCGTATTCCAAGATGGGAGAGTATTCGAAAGCACTTTCCTTTTACGAAAAAGCACTTGAAATCTATGAAAAAACTCTCCATGAAAATCATCCTCGTTTGGCCACTTTGTACAACAATATCGGTTGTGTGTATGACGAAATGGCCGACTATTCGAAAGCACTTTCGTTCCACGAGAAAGCACTTGAAATTGGTGAGAAATCTCTTCCTGCAAATCATCGTCGTTTGGCTACTTTTTACCATCACACTGGTTTGGTGTATTATCATATGGGAGAGTATTTGAAAGCACTTACTTTTTACGAAAAGGCATTTGAAATTGACCAGAAAACACTTCCTTCAAATCATCCTTCGTGGGCTAAATCTTACAACAGCATTGGTTTGGTGTATAACAAAATCGGAGAATATTCGAAAGCACTATCGTTTTATGAAAAAGAACTTGAAATTCGTGAAAAAAATCTTCCTGCAAATCATCCTGATTTGGGAACTACGTACTACAATATTGGTATGGTATATCGCAATATGAGAGAGTATTCGAAAGCACTTTCCTTTTACGAAAAAGCACTTGAAATCGACGAAAAATCTCTTCCTTCCAATCATCCTGATCTGACGTCTTCCTACAGCAGCATTGGTTCGACGTATTATCACATGGGAGAGTATTCGAAAGCACTTTCATTTTATGAAAAAGCACTTGAAATTCGTGAAAAAACCGTTCCTGTAAAACTTTCTGATTTGGCAGATTCTTACGGCAGTATCGGTTTGGTGTACGACAAAATGGGAGAGTATTCGAAAGCACTTTCGTTTCATGAAAAAGCACTTGAAATACGTGAAAAAAACGTTCCTGCAAATCATCCTCATTTGTCGTCTTCCTACAGCAACATCGGTTCAGTGTATGGTCACAGAGGAGAGTATTCAAAAGCACTTTCATTTTACGAAAAAGTACTTGAAATCGACGAAAAAACTCTTCCTTCAGATCATCCTGATTTAGCGTCTACTTACAATAGCATTGGTTTGGCTTATGACAATATGGGAGAGTATTCAAAAGCACTTTTGTTTCAAGAAAAAGCACTTAACATCAATGAAAAAAGTCTTCCTGCAAATCATCCTCATTTGGCTATGTCTTACAATAACATCGGTTTGGTGCATAATAACATGGGAGAGTATTCGAAAGCAGTTTTTTTTTATGAAAAAGCACTTGAAATCAGTGAAAAAACTCTCGCTGCAAACCATCCTGATTTCGCGATTTTCTATAGCAATATCGGTTCGACGTATGGCAAAATGAGTGATTATTCAAAAGCACTTTCATTTCTTGAAAAAGGTCATGAAATCTTTGAAAACGCTCTTCCTGTAAATAATCGTGATTTGTCTATTTCCTATAACAACATCGGTGCGGTATACGATAAAAAGGGAGAGTATTCGAAAGCACTTTCTTTTTACGAAAAAGCACTTGAAATCATTGAAAAATCTCTTCCTACAAATCATCCTAGTTTGGCGTCTACCTACAACAACATCGGCTTGACTTATCACAGCATGGGAGAGTATTCGAAAGCACTTTCCTTTTTTGAACAAGCACTTGGCATCAAGGAAAAAACTCTTCGTGGAAAGCATCCTGATTTCGCGTTTACTTACAATAACATGGGTTTGACTTATGACAGCATGGGAGAATATTCTAAAGCACTTTCTTTTTACGAAAAAGCACTTGAAATCAGTGAAAAAACTCTTCCTACAAATCATCCTGATTTGGCAACTACGTACAGCAATATTGGTATGGTATATCAGAACATGAGAGAGTATCCGAAAGCACTTTCCTTTTACGAAAAAGCACTTGAAATTCGGCAAAAAACTCTCCCTCAAAATCATCCTCGTTTGGCCACTTTGTACAGCAGTATCGGTTTGGTGTATTGTCACATGGAAGAGTATTCGAAAGCACTTTCTTTTCACGAAAAGGCACTTGAAACTCACCAAAAAACACTTCCTTCAAATCATTCTTCATTGGCTATTTCCTACACCAATATGAGTTTGGTGTATAACAAAATGGGAGAGTATTCTAAAGCGCTCTCGTTTTACGAAAAAGGACTTGAAATCAATGAAAAAAGTCTTCCTGAAAATCATCCTTTGTTGTCTGCTTCTTACAACGAGATTGCTAGTATATATAGAAATATGGGCAACTTCTTTGAATCGGTCTCATTTTTTGAACGTGCTCTTAACATCATGCAACATTCATTACCTTCTGATCATCCTAATATTAAAACTGTGCAAGAGAGTATTGAGTTTGTGAAAAAGAAATTGTGAAATACTATTTGATAAATAAAAAAAAATCGTTTTTACTTACTTGAATTGTTTTTTTTGTCAAAGTTTTCTGTAGTAATTGCAATACAATCGAGACAGCTAACCACTAAGTCATGACATGTTGTAGCACGAAAAGTTCTAATACATATTATGAATGTATGCTATTATCTAGATATGAAAAAAGAGAATTTTAATAATAATCTATCCAATATGAGATAATTGAATTATTATAGTAGTAGATGATGAATTGAAAAATGTACAAAATGATGCGGTCGAGAGTAAAATGAGCATATATATCCGAGCCTTAAAAAGTATTATTCATATCTACAACGTAATGAAAATAGCACAGGATATGAAACAAGGTGCGTTTATCTTTACTAGGGTTCGACCAAACGAACTGATTTTTATATCAATAATAATATCTTCATTGCTGCGCAAGGAAATAAGCTAATTTTTTATTATTTAACAGCGGCATGTTCATGCTTTTTATTCATAAATACATGCTTATAGAGTTCATCTGTTGAATATATTGTTATTTTTTCTATCTATGAAAAAATAAATATTCTTTCTTGAGGTCAATAATGATACTTTAGAAAAAAATCTTTCTAGTCATGTCTTTATGAATATAAATTTTGAACATATCTCTGGAATTGATAAAAAAATCAGCTCGTGTGCTCAAGCTGCAATGGAGATATTGAAATGTTTTATTCTAAAACTACTTATGAACCACCCTGTAGGTAACTCTGCTTCGGAAAATTGTCTCTTTGATCCCTGACTAGAGCTATTCTGATGCAAACTTATTAGACTCAGACTTATACCTGAACATCAGTTTCAATGAAGTTTTCACAACTTAATCTTATAGTCGCATTACGAATATTAGATACTTTTTTTGGTTTATTTTTATTGTCGGTTAGCACAACCTATACATTTCTCAGGCAATATTATCGATGATTCAACAATACTCAAGTTATAATTGAATCTTATTTTAAAAAGAGCCGGTTGAATCTAACATTTTTGAACTCAAGCTTAGAATCGGTCAACAGAATATTTTCAGTTCTGAATGTAAACAGAATTTGATTGAATTCATGATTAGCATGATGAACTGTACTTCAACATTTTCATCAACTAATGTTAAAATTAGCACAATTTAACATTTCAGTAGTACATTTATAGTTAGTCGTACACCTTAAGTATAGCTAATGGCGTTCGTTTTTTTCGTATCTATTTGTGTGTAAACGTAGTGATGTATTTAATTAATATAAAAAAAAAGAAATCAAATAAAAATCTTTGCTATATAAACATTTAATAAATCGTTTATACTTTTGATAATCAAGACATTTAAGTGAAATTTTAATTATATAAAGATTCTATTTTATTCTAATAATTATTTAATTAAGTTGAAATGATTTATCTCAATGTATATTTTATCAAATATTGTTTTCTTCATAGTATCATTACTTTGATCATTGGTTAAAAAAGTAACTTAAATCTTTTATTGTTACTACTTAGGACATACCAAAAGTAGTGAGGGAAGTACTTTTTTCCTTAGGCAGAGGTCTAAAAAAATTTCTTTTTTTA
>JAJEKB010021331.1:1112248-1144353 GCA_022393335.1 Macrotrachela quadricornifera
TATAATCATTTAGGGCCATTTCATGGACAAAGGGTCCCCCCTCCTTTTTTGCGTATTTTTCGAAAATTTTATTTTTACTTTTTAACTTCAAGAATACAACTAGCTTACAAAAATGTATGCTCCATTACTACCTATGATTTGTCGCCAACGTTCTGATAGAGAAAGGATCCCGCGTTCGTAGAAGTCTTGTGACTTTCAGCGAAAGAAGTTGAAAACGTCCATATTGAGATCGTTCTCGTCGGCGAATTTTTTCTTGCATAAATGGTTAGACAGAGAACGGAACAAATAGTAGTCCATAGGAGCCAAGTCTGAAGGATGAGGTGGATATGGAACCGTAACTCATCCGAGCTTCGATAATTATTTATGCGTCGACTTTGCAATGTGAAGTCTGGCGTTGTCATGTAAAAAAATAAATTCTATTCTGTTTCCCCTGGAGTTTTGCTGCAACATTAAGGGTGTGAGGGTGAGGGTGAATATGAAAGTAAATTTGTAAGAATTCAAAAAGTAGCAATCATTTTTACCTATCCATTTAGTACATAAAAACTACATAGATGTATCTACCGAGATATGTCTCAGTAAGAACGAAAGGCTTACTAAGAAAGATCATAAAACCAGAACAGAAACCGAACCCACATCTTCCGATAACCGGTGGGCTATTCTACCGTAAAACTATCTGATTTTCTCTCCAGTCATATCTTCATTTAGACAACGTGTGAATTTAATAGAATGAGAGATTCGCTGTAAGTTAACTGTGTTTTGTATTGGTGTAGAAAATTAGATTTAATAGGATCCTACGCTGAAGAATTATTTTTGAGCTGTGTGAGTAAGCCTGTGCGAAATCAATAAAATATCTGAATGGATATGTCTATAGAAGCAGCAATGAGTATTGAAGGAGGATCTTGAGATCAGTGTAGGAATCGCTTATAATGTTTTTTTCATTTGTATTGTATACGTAGAACACGATGTTAGTATAGAAGAAGAATGTTTTCTTACCGGTTTCGACCTTGCTCAAGGATCTCATCAGGTGACTTTTTTCTGAATCGTATGCATCGCTTCTATGTGTCTGTGATACGAACAAAATGCTTTGATATTTTGTATCTGACGAAATCAGTTGCCATGTTCAGATAAGAGCTACCACGACCGATTTTTCTTGTATTTTTTTATACTTAGAATCGTTATTCATGGTTTTTCGCTAAATTCTATAGTATTCATAGAAAATAAGTAGTCGAGTACGGTATATTTTGTTCAATATGGAACACTAAATGTAGAATGAGGATCGTTAGACAAGAACAAGAATAATAAGTAGATTATCTCTATTGGTCCTAAACCGATCGGCTATTGTCCCCGTGCCATTCCAGATTATTTTTGATATATGAGACCAACTCGAAACTAAATGAATTATATATCAATTTGTAGAGCTTTTGTCACTCTATCGAATGGTATGTACTAGGTTGAGCAAAAATTCACGGTTCCTTTATTAGCGTAGACGATTAACAAAGTTGAAAGAAGCGCTAGGAACTCAAATTCTTTTAGGGTTTTTACTAGGACACTAAAGTTTATCTATAGACAAAAATTCTTTGAAATCGGAAGGGGTACCTGACGAGGTTCCTTCGTTAGCCATATAGTAAGCTTCAAAAAACTTTCTTTCTGTTTAGTCTGATAGAGAAAAGAATGCTCTGTTTTTCTATACTATTTGACCATAATTCACCAACTATCATAATAATAAAATTTCGATAAGAACTGTTTTTGTGTAAATTCAGCTGTCAGCATCAGTATATAGTGAAGCACAAAAGCAAAAAGTTTTGTCTAGTGGACTTTGTAAAGCTCTCTTCGCTGATCATTTTGATAAAAAGAATTCAAACCTCGTCAATAAATGACAATAATAGAATGAAAATACTGAAATTGCAAAGAAATAGTAGGTACTTGTAGTTATAATGTACAAATTGAATTTTCTATTCTTTTTTATTATAATCGGAATTTTTGATCTTTATACGATCATTTTCAACATACCACTACCTTTTAAACTAGATGTTACAAAACACAAAAATGAGACAAAATTAACTAGACAACATAAACATGAAAAAATTATTATGAAAGAAACAACATTAACATTTAACATCATAACCATTGACTTCATTATCTGATGTTTTCCATTATTTGAATGCTGTTAATCAAATCCAATACCAAATATACTTATTATTAACTACTCAAGACAAATTTACTACATTTGTATAATAATATATGAAATAATTGATAAATCTTGAGATTTTTTTTCTGTGTCTTGTAACATCTAGTTTAAAAGGTCGTGGTATGTTGAAAATGATCGTATAAAGATCAAAAATTCCGATTATAATAAAAAAGAATAGAAAATTCAATTTATACATTATAACTACAAGTACCTACTATTCCTTTGCAATTTATTATAAAATCTCAAGATTTATCAATTATTTCATATAAAATACTGAAAGTCTCAAACCCCTATGACTAATAGAGCTAACGTGTTGGCGAGTATTTTGATCCTATTATTGTTATCTAATGACGAAGTTTAGAATTTCTTTTACCAAAATGATCAGCGAAGAAAGCTCTACAAAGTCCACTAGACAAAACTTTTTGTTTTTGTGCTTCACTATATACTGATGCTGACAGCTGAATTTACACAAAAACAGTTCTTATCGAAATTTTATTATTATGATAGTTGGTGAATTATGGTCAAATAGTATAGAAAAACAGAGCATTCTTTTCTCTATCAGGCTATATAGAAAGAAAGTTTTTTTAAAGCTTACTATACGACTAAGTAACACCAAGCTACGAACTTTTGGTTACCCCTAAGTACTTTATTAATGAATTTCAGAATTCATTAAGAGCTATATGGTGCATGCCGTTCTCATTCGAAAGCAATGTATTAGGTAGAAATATTGTCTTGCCAAAACATTTAGAAAACTACATGAACTGAATATTTTGCAATAAGTTTCGAAACAATAAATCTCCCGCCGTTTTTCACACGTCTGTCAAAAAGAGCTGAGGTTTGGGATTTCATTTGGATGACGTCAATCAAACATTTGAGAACAAATTCTCAGTCTTCACAGTTAGAATATTATAATCAATTTGCTGTGTTTAATCTTGCCTAACCTTTTAAGTACCAGCGTGCCTTATAAGGCACATTTTTTTGTCTACTTTTCATGAGCTGCATAGTGTTGCATTGAACATGGGTATCAAGCGGCAGTTTTCCCCCGAGAATAGCCTAAAACTTGCAGAGCGAATTTATCAGTGACTAGACCGTCTTACAACATCCTTCGATGCTTTATATGAAATTTTCATAGAAACTGCGTTGTATTTCGTAAAAAGTTAGAATTTTTTAAAATTTCATCGGAGAGGGATGTACGGGAAAAGAGAAACATTTTTTCACAGTTTTTTCAAAAGGTTTCAATGGAAATATTATCGAAACATATATTTGATGATGAATATAAACTTTAAGTGACCTTTTCATCATTTTTACAATCATGGCACTTAACCCTTTCCCCACGATTCGGTGTTCCGAGAAAAATAACTTCAACATTAATTTTCGTGAGTGTCTGCGCTTGATAAAAGTGCTCATTGATATTTTCAGTCTGTGAAGCTATTTGTTTTTCTTTGTGTTTTTTGTATCATGGCATAGGAGGTCTTCTTTCGCGTCGAATTGATTTACTTCTTGGTGTGCCATACGAGAATCTAAAATCTAGTCTGAAAGAATGCTCAACAACCCACACGAAACGCTAGCTGGCGGATCACAAGCTTGAAGAAATGGAAGAATCTGATCGCGATGTCCGAAGACGTTATGTTGGCCGTTACGCGAAAAACAGGGAACAACAATCAAGAAAAGCATGTAGATCAACAACAAAGAGAATAAAAAATTTCTGTGCTGATTGTAACGATTTTTTTTGTCTTGATTGTTTTAACGAGAAGCATCACGCTATGCAATAAATGATTTTAAAAATAGCAAAGGGAGAGCAAATCACACCTTACGTGTAACCTCCCTGCTATGAATAAGCGAGAGAAAAGTATTTCTCTATTAAGTTTCTTGTTAAAATATAATGGGATCCACCGGTGGACCTGTGGCGGTGAAAGATTTAAAGGGTTGAAAAATTTTATGTTAAATTATTCTAGTGTACTGATTCAACGAACGTAGGTTGTCTTATCTCTGAGGTTAAGAATGTAGTACCAAACAAAATATGGGACTATATATAAGACACTTTTAATACTATGAAAAGATAGCGCATCGTTGATAGCATATACTTATGTTAAAACTTTACCATTACAACTCGTACGATTCTTTAGAAGTCAGAAACTTATTAGAAAACATGATTCGATAAGATGCTTCATATAGAGATAAGTATTTATGTTTTATAATATCTATATTTTCAGAATGGCTCATCGGTTGAAACTGATATTTTTTAGTTTCTTTCGCAGTTTGTTAGATCTACCTACTGCCAAAATATGAGCCAAATCGGCAAAATCGATTGAGCAGAGTTCCACTAGAATTAATCATGACTTGCGTATAATAGTTTCCACTGTTCATCCTCTTCCATATAACCTACGTTTTAGTTTCTATACTATGCAATCTTACGCTCTTCTTTATGTAGCTCACCCTACTTTTTTTATATATACTCAGTCGCTGTTCAATTGTTAATTAGTCAAGTTTTTTATGCTGTCCTCTGCACTTATTTAATCTTTATGCTGTTTATTGTGATTGAAATAGATTTCTAATAAATCAGCTTTTGAACTTACACATTTTTATCTACATCTCCATATCGTGAATAGTAAAATCATACGTATAAACGTAATTAGGAGCGTCTGATCATTAGCCAAAAAGGTAACGCATACATGTTCAAACTCACTAATTTTCTTAAATTGATTCAAGTGAGCGCTATAAGCTAAACTAATTGTATAGCAAATATAATTTCTTGTCTTTGCATAGCCACTCCTTGAATTTTAAAAATAATTCAACACCCAGGTCGAGAACTCAGACGTAAGATCTTACAATACCGTACAAGAGCTGACAAGATCCTGTGCGTTCACTGTTCTCAAGATTCAATCAGATTCCGACTGTAAGGTGCCTGCAAAAATCTTACAAGATTTAAATATCAAGAAGCGTATAGGAACCAAATGACTGACTCTTGTCCGGTCTTATTTGACCATATAAGCTTCGTAAACAAAAGAAGCATACAACGATTCCTATTATAAATCTTGTCTGTTCTTATATGATTGTGTATGATCTGACATTTTTCTGTCTAATGAGAGAAAATATGATTAATTATTGCTATTACTTACTAGGGAACCTTCCAAGGTGCGGGAGTGCTTTTTAATTGGGGTTTCGTACATCTTGTAGCCCGTAGTGAGTTATGCTTACGGTAAAAACGTTCGGGTTTCTGGCTTATTTCGGAGGAGATATCGAGCTTCTAGTGAATTTTCCCTATAGTATACCCATATTGGCACCAAACTTATAGTTTCGAATTTTGACCTGAAACCTTGCCTGCATAAAGACCTCAGCTAGACTAGTTTGCATAAAAAATTTCAAAAGTTTTGAATAAAGTCTCTTCAAGATATGAAGCTTTGAAAAACTGCATACTATATATATATATTATTTATGGAAAAGGGGCTATATCTTGATAGGTTCATATTTTAAAGAGACTCTATCCAAAACTTCTGAAATTTTTTATGCAAACTAGTCTAGCTGAGGTCTTTATGCAGGCAAGGTTTCAGGTCAAAATTCGAAACTATAAGTTTGCTGCCAATATGGGTATACTATAGGGAAAATTCACTAGAAGCTCGATATCTCCTCAGAAACAAGCCAGAAACCTGAACTCTTTTTACCAGAAGCATAACTCACTACGGGCTACAAGATGCACGAAACCCCAATTGAAAAGCGCTCCCGCACCTTGGAAGGTTTCCTAGTTAGTACAGTGCTTGATACTTTTTGCTACTTTTACGGAGTTTTGTTTTGTATGCACAGGATTTAAGACAGCTATATCGATATTTTTTTTTGAATATTTAATGGAATAGTGCAATTATTTTAAATGAAAGCTTAAAAATTTTATTGAGCAAGAAAAAGTCATTCATTGACTAGCTTAATAACTTTTTCTTGTTTAAAATATAAATCAAGTTAAAAAAAACAATCAACAATATTTGAAAACAAACATCAATAAAATAAATATACTATTAATTATGTACCAATCCGAGCTTGAATACCTTTTACTTACGTATTTCTATATATAAGGATCACATGAGACAGCATAATAATTCTTATTTATAATATGAATTAATTATACTTCTATCATATTTACCTTATCTTCTATTTATTTTATTATAGATGTCTCTATAGCACAAAGTACAAAATGTACTTAAAAGTACAGTACTTAAGCACATTTGTACTTGTCTATTGTCTGCTTTGCACTATTGAAATTAATTATTTCTTGGTTAAGTGATCGTTGTGCATATGTTAATTTTGGTTAAAAAGATTCGAAAAAGTTTGGCATTCATGTTGGGTTACCTCAATGTAGTAGCTTGAGCCCTTATCTGTTCATAATCTACCATAGTGACCTTATTTCATGTATAGATGCCCACTCCGGCCACATATTCGCTGACGATTTTAATGTACTTATATCGCCACTAATAAGCCAACAATTTCAGCCGATGCTGAAGTTTTTAGAAAAAGATGGAACAAGAATATGTAATAAAATAGCACATTATTCTAAGAAATGGAAACAACCGATTAATCTTTCTAAAATGGTTGTACAAGTTTTGCATTGGCAGATGCAGAATCCAGAAGTTGATGTTTATATGGAAGGTAAAAAGCTAGAAGTTGTTAAAGAATTTAAATATCTAGGTTTTATTTGGACAAATGAGGTGTCCCTAAAAGCAACGATTGTTAAAACACTGGAAAATATTCAGAGAACATTTAGTAAATCAGAATGGATTAAAGGTCGCAAAATGCTCTCGACAGAAGTTCTCCGAAGATGTTTTTTCGCGTACAGTTTTCCATACTTCGCCTGGACTTTTCCCCTATACCCAGTCCTTCCACAAACTCAAAAAGGATTACTTCTATGCAAATTTAGAAATGAATTAAGACTGACGCATCGCTGATCTTTTGCCAGAGCAAATGATGTTCTCGAAATAACAAAGGAAGAATCACTAGAAGATTATGTAAAAATTTATATAAAGAAAAGATTAGAAAGAATAGAAAAATCCGATTTAGGTCGGTTACTTTTTTATAATGATATTTTTTATTGGAACCAATTTTATAAGAGAAAAAATGATCGACTCGCCCATTTCTTTCGATTGAAAAGAGTCAGACATATGTGTGAAAGACATCAGTGTCTGATTCTTCAATGGCTTGACATTTTATCAATGTAAAAATGTAAAATCAGTTGTGTTATTTTTTGATTCTCTCACTTTCTCTTGAAGTCATTTCTCTTTTTTCTTTCGTCTTTCTTTCTTTTTTTTATCTTCCACTTATCACATCCTATACTCAAGCATGGCATCGTATAATCTATTTTGCTTCAAATTTTGTATGCTTACATCGCTCAAAATGTGTTAATCGAACGGTTATGAAGGCTTACGGCACCCATTGTAAGCATTTCCGATTGTACCAATAAAGAGAGCGAAATTTAAAAAAAAATGTGATGATGCAACAAGTGCAATAGAACTAAAAACATCTTTCATCCGTTGAATGTGTTTTGGTCGATCAAAATACCTCTTGACATTATTCCATCCTCCATTGGCACAACTGAAATCATCTGTATTACACACAGTACAACGGAATGAGCTTAATATTTTACCTTTGATAAGCCAACGGGAACATACTTTACCAGTATTATCAAACTTAAGCAGCCATTTTGAACAAAAAACTGTTTTTCTTAGCATTGAAAATGCTTAATTGAAGAGTTACATTTACACATACAAATATTTATATGATGATGATTTTACAAATGAAGTGAAAATACAAACCAGAATAAATAACAAGCGAGGAAGAATGAAGAGAGAATACAAACCAGAATAAATAACAAGAGAGGATAGAACGTAAAGAATAAAAACAAAATCAGAAGTGCGCTTCTGAACGAAAGATTATTTCGTTGCACATTTTATTTTCTCTAGATCAGTTTTGACGTTTATCAAAGCAATGTATGTTGTAGTATTAACTCCCAATCGTTACTCTTTTCCCACTTTTATGTAAATTTGATACTGAACAGTAGCATCTACATACGTTTTACTATGCTCTGACTTTTACTGAAATTCCTGATTCTTTTTTTGACTTGTGTCCTGCTTATTTTCCTGATTTTGTAAGATAGGCCGCTGCAACCCCTGCATGTATTATGATGCAATCTGGCTTCTCTGTATTTATTGCCGATGGCGAAGATAAAAACAAAATTTTAATGAAGAAAGTAGCTTATCCTTATTTCAGATAAGTAATAAAATTCATTACCATTTGTTTCCACGCGTATTGACCATTTTTTAATCATCTTTCCTTCTTCATTTCATATATAAACGCTGTCAACAGTTATCACAATATTAGATTCTCGCGTTAATATATTTCAGTGAAAGACATACATATATCGAGTGACTTTATCAATAGAATTGAATTAAAAAATTTCCTTCTTTCAAAGTTTATTATTTTATTCGCAAAGCATTGAAATACATTCAATATGACCTTCAACATGTCAAGCACTATATATCCTAATATTGACACTAATTCTAATATGGATGCAACTCCAATACCTGCGACCTTAGAACGACAAATCGTTTTCTACATATTTCTGCTGCTAGCAATTCCCTTAGTTCTATGCAGTCTTTTACTATTCTATTATTTTGCTCGTCTACATGAGGTTCGTCAACAATATCTATCCAACCAAACTGTTATTTACATCCTATTGGGTGCGTTTTTGGTAACTTTATTTGACATACCCATAATATTGTCCTACCGTCAAAACTTTTTTTTCATTGAATTACTGAAAAATCCCATATCATTTTGCATGTTTTGGTATATCTATGACTGTGGTATGTATGGATTAAACTTATGGTTAATGGCATTATTCTGTTTGGAACGTTATCTGTCAATATTTTTCAAAGTAATCATGAGAAACAGCAATCGACGTTTCATCATGTACTATTTCTCAGCTGCAGGTATCACCTTGTTCGTTTTCGGTTGGTTGGCAGGTTTTGTAGTATTCTATCCATGTGAACAAACTTATTTCGATTTTACAGAGATGGATTGTGGTATTCCGTGCTTCTTAGTTGATGGCAGTTTAGCACTTCAAAATGGAAACATGATAGTACTTGATTTGGTACCATCATTTTTAACAGTTGTTTTCACCCTCATACTTATTTCACATGTTCTTTATCAAAAACGAAAGATTAGCAAACGTTCGATGCAACAAGACATCTGGAAACGTACGCGCAAAATGTTTCTGCAACTTCTACCAGTCACATTTGGATTTTTGCTGTCTAATCTGCCTCTAATTATTGTCGTATTACTTGGCATTGTAGATCCATGGTATTTTACAACGCCTTATTTTTATGCTAATAATCTCACATATTGCTGGTCGCTCTTGATGCCATTCGCTATTTTATCCAAACAGACGGCAATGAAAAAGCGACTCCTTGTTTTGCTAAAATTAAAACGATTCAATCGAACGATGCCAATAGAAGCAGATAGAGAAAAAATACAACTAAGGAATATTCAAACCACTCAAAGAACTGCTGCAACTGCTCCAACTTTTCCAACTGCTACAACGATTGCTGAGATTGGTGTTTAGGGACGTATCAAAATTGAAGATGACAGTACTTTTTATGTTTCGTCGTTGTGATTGTAACTTTCTCCCTTTATGAAACCGTCTTAACCCAAGATGCCTTCATTATTAAATGCTGTTTCGTTTATTCTTTGACTTTCTTAAATACTTAAGGGTATCCAAAAGTAGTGGTGGTAGTACCTTTTTTGCTTACAGAAAGCTCGAACAAATTTTCTTTTTTTATAAAAAGATAGAGCGTCTTTTGCTCTATTTTTCTATGCTATGAAGATCACCATTCATTTAATATCATTGTAATAAAATGTTGATCAACACTGTTTTTGTTGACACCTACCTGCTTATTTTAGATCAAAACGCGTGAAGCATTTTGTATTTCATTCCATCATCGTTTAATACGTTGCATTAAATAATCAAAATATACAAGCACAATATACAGGATGAAAAGCTGCACAATTTATAAAGGACTACTTATTTTATAATTGCACTTTTTTGTTTTCATAACCAGGAAAACTCTGAGCGGCAAAGTGTCGACGTTGTGAAAATAGGATCTTTTTTTGGTAAAAGTCGTATTCGTTTTTTCCATTGTCATCTTCTTATAGTTGTTCTTTGGAAACTGTAAAGCTTTTCAAGCTGCATCTTGTAGTGTATTTTGTTTTTCAAACAAACCTATCAAATAATAATAAGAAGGCATGGGAAAAAAGGAATACAACTTTTACCAAAAAACAAGGTGCTGTTTTCGCAACGTCGAAATTTTGTCGCTCAGAGTTTTCCTCATTTTGAAAAGCAAAAAGTGCAACTACAAAACAAGTAGGTTTTTATAAACTGTCTTCTCTTTTCATGCTGCATCTTGTGCTTGCATATTTTGATTTTTTAATACAACATATTAAACGATGATGGAATGAAATACAAAATGCTTCACGCGTTTTGATCTAAAATAACCAGGTAGGTGTCAACAAAAACAGTGTTGATCAAAATTTGATTACTATGATATTAGATGAATAGTGATCTTCATAGCATAGAAAAATAGAGCAAAAGACGCTCTATCTTTTTATAAAAAAAGAAAATTTGTTCGAGCTTTCTGTAAGCAAAAAAGATACCACCCTCACTACTTTTGGATACCCTTAAGTAATTCACGTTATTCTATTTTGCTTAGAGCCAACCTACACCTAGACAAGAATTTTACCAAAAGATACGACAATTCTTTGTCAACTTTCATTACATGGAAGCATTGGATGATGGAAATGCAAAACTATAATAAAGTCGTCCAGCGAGTAAGTATTGAAGAGCATTTAGATTCATTCTTTTACGTTCCTTATCTGTACGCCTTGTATATACAAAAATGATGCAGATAAGCAGCAAACGACTGCATTGTAAAAGCACACTTGTGATATTGTGTATTCAAACAATGTTTGCTTCATCTACTTTCTTTTTTATTGGTAAAATAATATCAATATATAAGAGAACTATTTCTTTGTAAGATATGCCAAACCAGTTTCTTCTTCGTCGTGCCATAAATACTGACAACGTTGCTCTTTCTGAACTTGCTCAACAAACATTCCGGGAAACGTACATTGAAGATTTAGGAATTCAATATCCTGAGCATGTTATCGTATCTTATTTTCGTTCCTCAAAGAGTCCAGAATGGTATGCTAGCAAAATAGCCGATACACATCGAGCAGTATGGGTAATAGAAGACACGATCAGTGATGAACTCGTCGCTTTTATCATTGTTTGTCCATGTCAACTACCCCATGCCGATGTTAGTTTGGGTAAAGATGATGAAATCGAATTCTTGTATATTCGACGTAATCAACAATCTTATGAACTTGGACAACAACTAATGAATACAGCACTCTCATGGCTCGAAGAACGATATAAGGAACGATCTATTTGGCTCGCAACAATGTCATGTAATTTAAAGGCACAGAAGTTCTATGCATAATATAGTTTCGTCCAAGTCGGTGAATACTATAAGCAAACATTGAAGAATGGAAGCAACACGAAGTTATCATGCGACGAGAAAATCGATTGTCTTAACTTCTTTTTCATTGTATTTTCGTATAATCGATATTAATTAGATGTAACAGAGCTTATTATCTTGAAAAACTGCGTTATTCGAACACCTATAATACTGTTTGTGACTTGTTCGTCTGCCAGGATTCCATGATATTGCCCCAAACCATAGTATTATTTTAGTTCCAGTGTTGCATATATTCCAGGGTTAAAGCAAGATCAACCAAACATTGCAGAATAAGAGATATTTAATTCATATATGTTTGTGTCAGATCAAAGATCAAAGGTTAAACAAAACAAAAGATGGTAAAATCAGACTTTCAGTATAGAACCAGTCAATAATGAGGATTATCGTTCTTAGTCTTTCAACTAATAAGATTCTTTTAGAGTAAGACACCTGCCAATTAGGTTTTTGAGGGCTAAACTTTCACTAAATCAGATTGTTTGATATTGATCTGTCAGCCAATCTTGTTTTTTTTTAGGTCGGAGTTTTAGCTAATCACATATTTTTGACATCAGATTTTCTCGAATAGATAGAAAATTTTTAATTGAGATGTTTTGGTAAGGAAAAGGCTTCTTTTATGAAAAAAAGTAATCTTTTATAAAGTTTCACCAGAGGTCATTGAAATTGACAGTCGAATGGCATCATTTCCTTAAATGAACCAAGGCTTATGTGAAATAAATGAAGTTTGTGGCTTTATATTTTCTTTTAGAATAAATCAGTGAAATGAAAAAAACATAATGTGAAAGTAACAACATCATTCTCTATGCTTAAGAACTGAATATCGTAAAATAAAATAAATACACCTCTGTTTTTCTACGAGTTAAAAACTGTTTTATAATAAATTCAGTCGTTTTTCAATACGACTTCATACAATTTAATATTCAGCATGATATTTTCAAATTTTAAAACGTATCACGAGTACCTCAAACAAAAACTGATTTACATTGTTTACTGCTGTATCTTTTACCGCCATTGTAAACGTATATTTACGAATATCATTTTTTTCTTTTTTTACACGTTAAAATATAACTTTTTCTTTTCATTAAATTCTATGATTAAGTTAGATAAACTTACTGATCACAATAGAAACTTCTGTTTTGGACTTTTTATGTCAAATTTTCGTGAAAGTATACTAAAATCTAATTATAGTTCGTAATTGTATAAATATATTATACATGAAAACTATTATGAACACGATCTTAAAGAAAATATTGAAGCGTTTAAGGGTAGAGATTTGGACCTCTCTCCCCTTCACAGATCGTGACCGACAGACTCCATGTGCCCATCACAGGCCGTGATCCACATTCTAATTAATAAACTAGTGTCGCAGTAATTACTTATTAAGGACTATTACAGACGGTGACCGATAGTATTGTGAATAGTATCTCCAATCATAAAAGACATAGAACTAAACTGTTTCTGTATCATCAGTCGTAGCAGTTATATCGTGTTTCACATTTTAATCCCGTAGGGATTGCGCGACACAGCTTTTTTCTATATTAAAGGTTTTTTTGTATCATAAATATTTGTGAAAATATATTAAAAGAATACTATAGTTAAAAGCTTTTCTAATTTTAGTGAATTATCTATTTTTCGTTACTAAAATCTCTAGAAAAATTTGCCAAGATATATATTAAGTCGGAAAGTTTTGGAGATCACTAATTTTGGTAATAGGAACACTAGTAATGCATTATATGACTCATTTTTTGATCCTATATTGTGATCATGAATTCAGCTGAACTGTAATTCATATAAATTACCAATTTCAATTAATATTGTTGTTAGTTGAATCGATGTGATAATTTTATTCAATAATCATACATATGAAAAAGAAGAGAAACGTACCACCGATTATATTGATTTAATATGACGCGTAATCAATGTAATCCTCATAACTTCTGAAGAAACTGATGGATTGACCTGAAACTTGGTAGTTTTTAGTTTCTCATTATGACCTATCATATTAAATAATAATAAATACATGTTAAAATTTTCGAAAGTATGGTATCTAGTAAAAAAATTCGATCCTCTTGTGGACCTTCTCTTATGTATACAATTATTACTTGAGTTGCATTCATATATTTTCAAACATAACAATAGTAGTAGTACTGCATCGTTCTAGTCCACACGTCGCGTAAAAAGTAAGTGAAGATAGAAGAACCTTAAAGTACTTTTTATGTAAATAAAATAAGATGAAGCATTTTTCGCCTTCATCAAGTTAATTATATTAATTTTGGCATTATTATAAGTGCTTTACAATAGTTTTGGCATATTCGAAAGCACTTAATAACATTGTTGGCATTTATAGAAGCAATTTCTAGTCAGTACTCATTTTCCATGTTAAAATAATTCTTATATTAATAAAAATAAAAGATTAATTTTCTTTCCTTTTTAGAGTAGATTCTAGTAGCTCTTTCTATTATTCACAATACGTATGGTTGAGAAAGTAATTATTTGTAAGCTATTTAGTAATAGTAAGCTGTGTGTAAATTATGTGAACAAAGTTCTACCTATGGAAAATTCTTGACGAAAAAAAAATGAGTGTTAAATGTCTTTTTCTCTGCTAAAAAGAAATAAAACTATTATTAACAAGTAAATCTTTTTTATTAAAAAGTATTTTTTGATTAATTTTAAAAGTCGAAAATTGCTAGTAATTGTAGTTATAGGAAAAAAGTACTTTAAAGTTGTAATTGCGCAATTTCAATCAGTTTAATTTAAATAGGAGTTTTAACCATAAGTTAAATATGAAGTTTTAGTCAAATGGTTCGTATAACTGTTTTCGAATCCAAATAACTCAAAAAAAATAAGCATTTTAATGAAAAAGTTCGAATCTAGTCCGTGATGCCAAAGAAATAGGATATCCAACTTATAAGTACTATTGAAAATACTTTTTATTACTTTAAGAAGAACTAATAGATAGATGTTATTAGGCGGGTTTCAACATGATTTCAAATAATAGTGATTCTTTTCGAACGGAACTGAAATGATGTAGTTATTCGTATTGTGACAGTTAATCGTTTCAATCGGGAAAATTTCTATTGTTCTGCATTAAGGCCTCCTCCCCCTCCCCACTCAAAAAAAGTCAATTTTATTCAAAAAATTTCGAAGTTGAGATAACTATATGGGAAGATAGCCGCCTATCTTTAGACCTTTTAGATTTGATATGTTTTTTTATCCAAAATCCCTGTTTTGGCCAAAATTTTCGATAGTTTTCGTTAACTTGAAAAATCTGCTTGTTTTTTCTCGGTTTATGGTTTTTTTTATTTTCGTTCTAAGATTTCTCGGTTCAGACTCTTTTAATATATTAAAATTTTATTTTGTTCTTCAAGAGCGCGTCGAAATGCAGGGCAATATAGAGTCTTTTTTTTAACCAAGTTTTGTTTTTATTATATATACAAACATTTATGTAACTAGACACCCATTCTTCGCGCGTTTTTTGAGTCATTGAACTTATAATGCTCTACATTTTGAGATGCTCTTTTAAGCAAAAATAAATGAAATACATTGATCGAACTCCGGTCGAGAAAAGCTTGGAATGAAAATGAGCCATTTTTTACCCTTGTTTGGTTTATATCTCTGTCAAACCTCAGCGTGTCGAGCTGAAAATTTCACCACAGCTTCTCCGCTTCAGCCCATTTGAAGGTTCCTGGGCTGAGATCGATTTTTGAGTGGGGAGTGGAGAGGTCTTAAGGTTACGATTTGACACTCTTCTATTCTGCTGCGATAATCACCCCACCCTCAAGTAACATATTCGTTTGTTCATGTTATCTACGGAATGACATGCTAGATTGAAATGGTTAAAAACTGTCTTGATTTCTTTTTAGCCGCTGGCGTGATGAAGAACTATATTACATTTTCTATTTAATATATAATACTTGTTTTAAATAAATATTTGTTAGCTTTAAGTGACTACATTGTAAGTGAATAATTTAAAAGAGCTAAATGAGTAAAGCAATCAAAAGTGCATTAACTTTTAAATAAATATTTGAAAAAAGGTAATAGCTATTTAAAATAAATACATAGCTAGTGAATGCTGTAAATAGTTGAATTTAAAATAAAAAAAATGTTCATTTTGTGAAGCTATGTAGTGAAAACAGATCGTTTTAAACTAGTTTTTTGTTTCAATGGATAAATATGATTATCTATCATTGATGAGATTTTTAGAAAAATTAGTCATTTACATTCGTTGATTGATTTATAAATTCAAAAAAAAAACTTTGATTAAAATAAAATATTTCTTATAAAAAAAAGTTTCGAATTTAGTTGAGATTGAAATAATATTTTTATCTATCACTATTGACATTGAATGATTGGATAAATTTGGTGGAAAGTTTGATTTTTCTATTTGAATAAAATAAAAATAAAAGTTAAATATTTTTTGAAATATTATTATCATGGTTAGATGTGTAGATAACAGATTGAAGAAAAATGTTTTTTATCAGAGATTTTTTTCATAATAATAATAATTTAATTATAAGATTAAAGTTTATTTATATACAATATTTGATAGAATTTATGATATAAAATCTTTTCTGAGCACATTAGTTTATCTAATTTGTCGACCTTTATTTTTTTTTAGAATTTTTTTTCTTCAATTATTTTTTTTTCACAGATTAAAATCATAAATAAAAGTCTCGTATCAACTGCACTGCTATAAATGTTTGAACTAAGGCCCTAGATAATCTATTTTTTACTTTCTCTCATACATTTTATGTTTTGATATTAATTCAATGACTTTTTATTATTCCCGAAAGATGAAGTCGATAATCATTCTCTACAATGAGAAGTATTCATCGTCAAAAGAATTAAAAAAACGTGTAACTTAATATAAAATATTTCATTAAAATTATTAAAAAAATGTTTTCTTTAGTTTTATTCTCAATTATAACTATATAAATAGTTTGTCCATATAGATTATATAAAATAAGATAAATCTATTTGAAAATGATTAATTATGGTCATGGATTAATTGGTTACATATTAACTATAATTGCTCTTATTCATGGATTATTGGCATTGATCATATGTGTAATAGTGATTATTTTAATTGTTTATCATCAATATAATAATCGTCTGAAAAACGAAGAAAAAACTACTCTTATACTTTCGATTAATATTTATTTATGTATTTTAAGTGTTTTATCTGCATTAATTTTCACTAATATTGAAACATTAATAGGTGATATATATGGAAATGATTTTAATTCATCATTATGTATATTCAAAGGATATTTTATTGCTTCAATGTTTTGTGCCATGTATCATGCTTTTATTATACAGGTACGAATTTAAAGAATATATTAGATTTATATTAGTATTTGATTATTTTCGCAAAATAATATTTTTATTTTCTAATATTATTTTTTTTATTTGAGGCTTTCTTTCGTCTTTGTCGTATTGTATATTCAAATTACAAGTGGATTCAATTTTATTTATTTTACATAATTGTTACACCTATTCAATTAATAGAAGCGTTTGTTCTTTTATCTCCTCTTCTAATTTGGCAGGATATAATATATATACCTAATGATCATTTTTGTTATATTGCATTCATAAGACTTCGTCCAACTCTTTGGGCTGTATTTACTATTTATTCTATTCCTCTTATTTTTTTATCAATAATCTATATGCGAATAACAATATTTATTCGTAAACAGACGACTCAACAAGCATTTGCAGCAAGACGAAGACAAAAACGCGATTTAGTTGCTATTCAACGTATAATAATTAATATTGGTATATTAGTTGTGCTTGGAATTCCAGCGATAGTTCTTCTATTGATGCTATTGATTACTGGTATTGAAAATCCATTGCTTTATCGTATTTCATGGATTGGGTTTGAAATATCTCTGGCATTATTAAGCGGAGAAATGGTGTTTATGACACCACAGTTGAGAAATATTTTATTGAGACGATGGCAACATAATAGAGTTAATCCAGGTACACTCTCGATTCACTGGAGAGCGGCCGGCACAACTGCTCAATAATTTCGTTTATTATTATTATTATAATACTCACTTTTATATACTATTTATAAAAGAACTCAACCGACTCTCAACTCAACTAATTAACCTATTAAAATAAAACATGCACATCTCATTTTGAACTATTCTATTCGTTCAATAAAATTCTATTCAATATTTACTTAAATAGAGTTTTTCTATGTATACTGTATTCATAATATGATATATCATAGATATATCTATCTATTCTTATCCCATTATAATTTGTTCCTTCTTTTCCCTCGACTGTAGGGGAGGGGGGAGGTCATATGAAAAAAAAAGTTTGTGTGCGTGTAGTAAGGTCAAAAGAACATTGAGGACAAAAGTAAGCCACCTCCAATCATCTATATACGAATTGGTAGTTATTCAAGGCCTAATATATGGGAGTATCCATAGGTCTTCGCGGCCGCTATATGTGGGTACCCATGGATCCTCAAGGCATGTCCTACGAGATACCCACGAGTCTTCAAGTGCTATACTGTATGGATATCAATAGGTCCTCACGTCGCATATAACAGAGGCACCGAAATGCACTGAAGTCCTATTTAGTAGAGGTGGCTCTAGGGTATGAAGTCAACCAGAAACAGAAAAGCGGGAGGGAAGGTTATACAAAACGGTTTGTTGGGCTATCAATATTGCTACTACTAGTAGATACCCGTGCAAAATGCACGGGGAAGATGTGATTTTAGTAATTTGATTTTTTGTATGGTATCGTATAATCGACAGAAAAATCTCCAGATTCTACGTACTGATAAAGTCAAGTATAAGCTTTTTCTGTCTCCTACCCCTACCATCAAAACACAGATCTCCTTGCATATCAATTGAATGTTTTTACTCATACCCACACCCATATCCCCTCATTACCCATGATTTCATATGCCGACGGCGAATCTTCATTCACCTCAAGCTATTCTAAGATCTTCGACCTCACAAAATATTTACCTTTCCAAACAATTGAGGGTAAGCGTTGTTTAAACCCATCTATCAGTGCATTGTTTTTTGCTCATCTACATAAGATCTACACACGTAAATCTTCAACTCGAAAAACAGATAGACACCTTCATCGCATACTATATGAAATTTCAGTCTATGAGAGGACAAATAACGCATTGGTCTGTTGGATCCCCCTTAGCTGAATCCTAGAACACGAATGAGCACAAAATTATACCAAAGTTACTAATTGTTCCAGTAAACACTTTCAAAACGAAAACTTTTGCTCTTCTTACACGAAGTTAAAAGGAAAACATCAGTGTATTGTTTTAATTCTGAACTTTGAGTAGAAGTTTCGATCATCCTATTGACTGTCTCTCCGACCCTTCGGCCTAACAATTGAATGGTTTTTCAGTGCATTTTCACCTGTCTCTGTATATATTTTTTCATCAGTGCAACCCAGTTCACCCCTTTTATCATTATTTTTATCTGCTCTACTTTTCAGTATCATCCGTATCTGTAGTTAGTCAATACTGAAAATCTATATCCACATCTATTTTAACTTTAATCTCTCACAAATCTCAGACCCATATTCAGCTTATACATTGTCGTGACAATCTGGCTTTTTCACATGGCTGTACTGTTATATCGAAACTTCTGGGCCAGATAGTAAAGACCTCACATCGAAAGCCATCTAGTTCTATTTTGAAACAAACAAAGCTGTGAGGGCACTTTCTGTAAGATGAATACATGATACACAGTATAAATATTCGCAAAGTAAAATATTCGTCTCTATTTATAGGATACATTTTCATCTATAAATCTTCATAGAATACTTACCACGGTTATTTATTAATCACAGCTAGAGCGAATGAGATGTGACTTCGATTGGAGGTGGATACTCCTAACTTTCCAAATAGATGAATGACTCTCGACGCGGCCGCTCTCCCCTGACCCTCACCTGCAAATAAACATTTGTGGACCCGCTAACTCAACCTCTTACTCAAGTTTGTTACAGATTGCGATTTCTATTTTACTTGAAAATTTCGATTTATCCAGACGACCAAACGGTAGAAATTCGAAATTTAAATTAATCTAGACGAAAAACCGTTAGAAATTCGAAATTTGAATATTTCTAGACGAAAAACCGTTGGAAATCCACATTTGAATTTTTCTAGACGGAAAACTGTCTAAAATAGAAATTGAAATTGGTCTAGACAGAAAACCATTAGAATTCGAAATTTTGAATCTGTCTAGACGGAAAACCGTTAGAAATCAAAAAAAGATTCAAGTGATTGAAGTTCAACGTTGTAATATAGAGTTTTTTAATATAAATGTTTTTTTGACCCGGTAACAGACAGACAGACACTCAACATTATAATATAGATTGTAAAGCTGAAACATGGGGTTGTTCGGACAGATTTAAGGTTATCATAGATATTCCATCAACTGAAGGAAAGGTCATATGAAATAAATAGTGTGTTAGCTTGATTATCGTGAGAGTCAAAGGTAAAAAAAAAACATGTTCTTAGAGAAAATCCATGAATGAATTGCAACTTTTTTAAGAACCCGACGATTAACGTTTTGTCAAAAGTTTTCGGGATCGGGAATCGAATGTTAGTATTAGTTTTTGAAATTTTTGTTTTGATAAAGGAAGGACTTTTTAAATAAAATAATGATTTTATAATGTAGGAGTTTTCATAGAAGTGCTGATTAGGCGACTATCGTTTGAAATTGATAGTGGTTGTCCGGATCCTTCCAGGTGGTCTTTTCTAGCTCTTCAGGATTAGACATGAGCAAAGAATAGAAGATAACAAGTAAATGATCGTAACCGAAGTTCAACTTTGAAAAGTAGGAAACGAGACAACATGTAATTTAATGTGATTGACTACTAATGAGAGCCAATGGTAGTATGAATTTGTTTGAAAAAAAAACGAATACAGAGGAGAGTATCGGTTGACTTATACAGTATATTCAGACTTTGCTTGTAGGAAAAAAAGACTTTCTTGGAATTTATCAATTGTATGCTATGTGTGTGAGTATTTTCAAGTCTTGTCTTGTCTTACGTAATGACTACAAAATAATAATGTTGAAACATGGGATCTGATGTCTTTTATTATTATTCCTTTTTCTGAAACAAAGGTAACAGAGCGTTTAAAGAAGAATTGGTTGAAATTATAAAACAACGACATAATAAATAAATTCAATGATCACATGCAGAAACGAAAGTTTTTATAGATATTTTGCATAATACATTATTCTAGTTAAAGACTCAAGATTTTATGTAAATTTCTGTCGTTAATATAGGTAAATTCCAACTAATTATTTTTCGGTGATTACCATTCTTCTAAAATGACTAAGTTCATTAATAGTAGAAATGTGATTGACTTGGATGAAAAAATACAACATACATTTTCTAAATATGTGCCAAACACAATTCGATATATTTTTTCATATGTGAATAAATCATATTTAAAAGTTAAAGAAATAAATCGAAATTGTTAATATTTAATCTATATTTTGATTCATAAGAATGTATCCTTCTTTAACATGTTTAACGTATGTTTCATATGATGTATTATTACTCGATTTGAGCTTTTGTTGAAAAACTTTAATAATAGATGGTTGTAAGAATTTCTTATTCATCATACAAATAAGTGAATAATATTGATTTGTGTTCAACGTCCGTTCCATACGACGAGAGAAATCTAACATTGTCGGATCAGTTTCCTTGATTTTTCGTTGAAATTCATGTCTCTTTAAAGGAGAAAGCTTTTTGAAATTGTAAGATGATGAATATGAAGCATTTAATTTTAATATTGATGGACATTATTTAACTACATTAGTACGAACAGTTGAATTTAAACATATACTTCCAATTTTGTCAATGGGATCTGCTATGACAACTTCTAATGAAGCATTAAAAACCTTATGATAAATTTTAGTCGAACAACATTGTTTAGTAACTTTGCATATTGGTTTGCTTTGATTATCCGTTTGAAAAGAATAGTTTTTTCTATTAATTCATCCACTTCCTTTGCATCTCTATTGATTGATGATGATTAATGTGATAAAACTTCATCGATATTACTCAAACATTTTAGAAGAGATAGAATCACAAGAGCATTAACCATATTTAATAAAATACTTTAATGAAATACAAACAAAATGATCAAAGTTTAAATACAAAATTATAATATCAGATTACATAAAAAAGATAACGACAGAGATGAAAATATAAAATTTCGATAAATCTAAAATAAAAAAGAAAAAGAATAGAATCAGATTTGATCAGTGAAAAAGTCGATTAGTATTTCTGAAAAAAGAAAATATTAATAATATTGTTTATACGATCGTTACAATCTATTTGTATCTAGGATAAAGAGGTAAACAATATTCTTTCTATAGTCATGTCAATCTGCTCGAATCGACAAACAATAATAAATGTCAGAAGAAGTCATTCATCTTTTCTTATTGTTTTAACATTGTATTCATGATTATCTCTTTAGGTTATATTATCATTTGAAACTATCAACAGTTAATCAGATGATTTTTGTAATGTATTCATCATTGTTCTTAATCCAACGAAATATGTAGTTCTTTATAAATATCTTTCATTTTTGTCAAAAACTGTTTAAATATTTTAGATTAACAACAGTATACAAAGTACTCATTCTTCTCTAATTGATTGTCTCTTAGAATTTGAATAGTTGTCACTTTTATATCATTAATATGTCATCATTCATTCGTATGGCACAAATGTCTAATAAACCTAAAATAATAACTGATCTTAAACTATTTTTTAAGATTTTAAAAGCATTTCAATAGTTGTAAGATTTATCTCATTTTTAATTCAATTAAAATTGTAAATTTATTTTTATTAATCTAATTTAAATAGACTCGAATACCAAAATTAAAAAGACTATCTAATAACGAAAAACACATTTATTTTACTGTATAATTTATTAGGTTTATTTCAATTACAGTATTTTTACAAGTAACGTTCATCAAAAGTCGATTCATTTCACAGACTGTCACAGGGCACTTTTTTACCCTGTCCTGTCCTGTGCAGGGTTGCCAAATCCAAATTTTGAAAAACAGTAGTGCGTTCCAAACGTAGAGGAAGTTAGCCTCATATTCGAGGAAATCCAGCCAAGATTCGTTTAGGAAAGTATCCCACTGTTCCAGAGAGTTTCAGAGTAGAGCTCTATCGATTGGCAACCTTGAATTTTACATAGCTTATATTTTTTGTGACAAATTTTGAAAACAGTGGTTCCCTCGTATTACCATTCACATTGCTATTGACTATGCGTATTATCAACAGCAGTGTCAACACTGTTAGCTTGTTTGGGTGTAGAAACAGGACGTGGAGAAAGATATTCTGATCGAGAGACTCTTCCACTGTCTTTCTGTTTCTCTTTGGAAACTTTATTTCTTCGCAAAAGTTTTTTTATATTTGAAGTATTTGCAAGTACAGGAGGATGCAAAAGTCAGTTTACCCAAAAAAAATTAAGTATCTCCATTACGAGTCGAGCAAACGAATTGATTTTTTTCCCAATTCAAAAGACATGTACAAGCTTTATATCCATAAAGACATGCCTAGAGAAAACCCTTTATTAAGTATATTATTTTTTCTCGTATCTGTCAAAAAGTAAAACGTTTTTTGTTGAGATCAATAGTGATACTTAACAAAGGGTCTCTCTAGACATGTCTTTATAGATATGAAGCTTGAACATGCATCTATTATTGGTAAAAAAATCAGTTCGTTTGCTCGACCCGCAATGGAGATATTTTATTTTTTTGGGGTAAACTGACTTTTGCACCCTCGTGTATAAAAGAACGCATGGAGGAGACGTGGATCGTGGAGATCTATATCTTTCAGTTCAAAGAATGGTAGGTTCTCGATGAAATATTGATTTATATTCGAAGTCGAATTAGACAGCTCCTTCTGGAAAAAGCATGTTTGTGTTTGTATCGCATGTGTTTCTCAAAACACAGCGTATGGAAGTGGTAATAACAGAATTAGAAGAGCACCAAACTATAGATGAACGATCAAAAACTATCTCTTTTAGTATCGTACATGGATAATACATGTTGAATATTCCATACTGTAGTCGTACTTCGAAACTCTCAGTAAACTCGGAGTGAAATCGAAGTCTACCGTTTTCTTCTTTTAATTGCTTTTCATGTGACATTCTGTGCGATTGTCGTCTTGAAATTGAATAATTGATCAAATATGTCGTGTCTAGGTTTTGCAGCATCATTGCATGTAGATAATATGATAAGAAATAAAAATAACAAGTAATAAAATCTAACCTTTCTTAACGAATATCTTTTTTTATATGATTGACCTGTTGTACAGAACATCTTCCGGTTCTCAGAATGAATTTTGCTAATTTTCAACCCGTCTAACATGACTGCCCTGATATTCTGAATATGAACGATTTTTTATAGTCTCTACCTAATCTATCAGTCTCTATGAGCTGATTTATGGGCGAGCGAGACAATTTTCTTTCTGAAAATACGTTGAGGATCAATTAGATTTTATTGTTCAATTACTAATGTCGGTATGTTTTTGAATAACTCTTCACCATTGATAGCTATCGAGTTCGGATTTTAGTCATTCAATAGAGCAGCGCGGAGAACGTGGGGCAACTATCTATATCAGATTTATTAGGACCAAATAGGATTTATATGGCAAATATTTAATTGATAACGAAAAATATGTTAATTAAATATTTAATATAAAAATCTTATTTTGTTCTAATGAATCTCATACAGATAAGTACTAGTGGGGTGCTCTATTGAATGGCTAAAATCCGAACTTGATAGCTATCAATGATGAAAAAGTATTCAAAAAAATTGATAGGTGCTATTTTTAAAAATATTTCGACATTAGTAAATTTACTGTTGAGAGTATCATTCCGTATATGAAAGTGCAAATCTTCCTTCAATTCAAGTGTGTGAAATATAAGAATCATCCTTATTCCGTCTTGGAAAATGCCGTAGAAGACAATTGTGCAACAACTAGAATACGAGTTTTCAATCTGCTCTTTCTCTCTAATGATCACGTTTTTTTTATCTATTTATCAATTTGACCGAAATAATGCGATATTATATAGCCGAATAAAGAGAAAACAAACATGAATAGCAATTATTTATTTAAGAAAAGGTAAGAACAAAAATATGTGTGAGAGAGAGGTGATCAATCTTTTTATTCCAGAACAAATCATCGCACACAAAATGTTACAAAATCTTCTAGTGCCATATATTTGCATGTCAGTAATTTATTTTGTAAACAGGTAATGGTGATAAGTGAAAAAAAACCTAATGAGGAAATATTAATCTCCAAAAAAAAAATTGAATACTATCTTGAAAAATGATTAACATATTTACGAAACATACAAAGGTATTGTGTAGGTAATTTCAAAGAAATCTTCCTTGACATTCTTGTGAATTTCACAGGCAAAAAAAAAATTATAATAACAACACAAAACATTTCCGATTGGTCTGAAAAATTTTATTTCGTAGAGAGAGTTTAAAAGACTTTAATACAAGAAACTTTCTCAAGGTAATAGCAAAGAAGCCCTATAGATTTTCAAAATGTGCCAATCATTTTTCAATTCAATATTTAATTTATTTTTTGAGACTATAGTGTCCTCTTGCAATTTTCATCATCAGTTTTTACAAAATGAATTAATGATATCTTATAAGACATTAAAATATTATCCGCAACAATTTTTACATGCTATGAAGAGTTCGTGACAAGTTCTCCTACAATGAAGGAAATCTAACACCGGAAGAAGCAAGTGCATTAACAAACGTTGTGATTTCATACTTAAAATGTGCATAAAAAAGACGCGATTAATGTAAGAAAGTCATTATATATGAAAAAGTCAGATCAATTAATGGATATTATAGTTTAACAAATTTTGAAATTCGTGCTCCACTACTGTCAGAGACATATAAATTAAGTTGAGAATCTAATTTAACATCATATGGAGCAGTTATAGAAGTTACAGAGGTTCCACTAGCACCACTTCCTGCAATAGTAATACCTGTTGAGCTACCATTGCAGAAAAATTGAACTCGACCATTCGTACGATCAGCTACATACAGATTATTCCATTGATCTAGTGTTATTCCCATTGGTGACTTTAATAGAGTTGACGTACTTCCAGGAACTCCAGTAATACCTGCTATAACTGTACCACTTGAAGCACCAACTCGCCATCTCATTACTGTAGAAACCGCGGTAGCGGAGTTGGCAATATATAAGTATTGATTTGATTCATCGTAATACAGACCAACAGGGTTTGATAATTGATTTGTTGCATTACCTGATGTTGGAAATGAAGAGAAAATATTTTATATATTGGGTCTAATAGTTTCGAAATTGAATATTCACAAATTCTTTACTAAATAATTAAAATGGTTATTCTATAGTCGACCTATCAGACAATATATGAAAGTTATTAGGATCAGTATACAGTCCATCACTTGATTGATTAAACAAATTCACATGCTCTTTTTGATAATATGAGAGAGATCTGTCATAGATGCGCGAAACTATACAACGTGTTCCGCTAACCCTACTACCGAAGGTGTTATCATCCTCATATCATTTGATCGCCTCATCAAATTTTAAATGCATGTACAGAAAAACGTCGAGAGCATTTTGTCTTGTCTACTAAGTAAGATATTGTCTATGTTTTCCTAGTCATGCGCCAAAAATTTGTGAGATGAAGGAAAAATATGACTTTGATAACGCGCTCACTTATGGTAACAGAGTTAATTGGAGAAGCAATGCAACACATTTATTAGTTTTTCAACAGATTTTCATCCAAGTTTCAATTTTGAAGTGAATCTATGAAAATGATCATATTTTCATTATGATCAATTTTCAGACACTTAGTAGAAACCATGATAATAGGATATTCTTTAACGCCACATCTTTATTCGTAAATCTAACTTTAAAAAAATTCATTTTTGTGTTTGTCTAGTCGAATTAATCCTTGTTCTCTGAAAAAGAGTACCAGTAAAAAATTCTAGTCCACATAGACAGAATTTTGTTAAAAAAATACATTTCTCATTTGATAGAATAGGTTACAAAAAGAATTTAATAGTGTAATTATATACAAATTAATATTCTTTACTCTACAATTCTGCAATTAATGAAAAGTATTCGATGGCATCACTTCATGTGTGTACTAATTACTTGCAACAATGCGACAACGGACGCTTATTAATATTATATAAAGACAAATTTCATCGCTAATAATTCACTAGATGTGATTCAACATTTTATCATCGATGTCATAATGAGACAACAAAAAGTCTTTATCATACAGATCCCTTTTACTCAAGTTTCTTTTAACGCCTACTTCAAATCTTCTTCTAGTTAAAACAATACTAGTTTTTAAATGACCGAGGAAAAACCTAATTACCATTCATCACTTCCTTAAACTAGAACTTTCATTAAAAGTTAAATATATATGAGTTGGTTTAAAGGATAGACAATGCTCTACAAGTGATACACTTTCAAATATTAAAATATTAATCGATTGTATTTTATTTATATTTCACGTTTCTTTTTCAGTAATAACATAATAGAAATCAATATTATAAAATGCTGATTTGCTGGAGAAATCGTTCCGATTAGAAAGATGAACTTCATTGAATATTCTTAAAAGGTGTTCTTTAAGCTTATATCATGCAAAAAAAGCATAATTCTAAATGAATGTGTCTCCTATATGGAACATTCTCACAGGAGCCTTTTCTACTTTTTGTTTTTATTTTATTATTTTTACATTCCTTATTGAAAATGTCATTTGGATAAAAGAAAACCTCTTGAAATAGGCTTCTGCAGAATTTTAAAAGTTTTATTTCGAAATAGAAATTTTCGTCATTTGTCTATGTTCTTTACTAACAACTGTTCTCATAAAATCGTTGTTATCGTTTCCCACAACTAGTCTTACCTATTCCATTTCCTCCGGCAATAAGAATTCCAGCTGTTGCACCTGGAGTCCATTTTGTTACACGATGATTTTGGTATTCTGCAACAAATACATTTGAAGCTGAGTCTACCCATATACCATATGGATAATATAATTGATTTAGTGAGGGTCCTAAGGTTCCATCTCCAGCCACCATCACACCACTGGTAGCACCACTTGCCCAGCGCATAACACGATTATTGAAAGCATCAGCCACGTAAAGATTTTGACTTGAATCAACATATATATAACGTATGCCAGTAGAAAATAGATTCGAGGATGAAGAATTCCCGGATACATTTGTTGTACCTGCTATAAGAGTACCATTACTATTACTAGCAGAATTAAGTAAAAACTGCATAATGCGATAGTTGCCAGTATCACCAACATATATGTTATTACTTGAATCTATATATAAGCCACTTGGCGAAGATACTTGATTCATATTAGTGCCTGATGAACCACTGCCCCAATATCGAGAACGGGTTGCATTCCAATAGATTCCATTCGAACCTAAAAATGAAGAGCAAACAAGTAAAATTCTTCAAAATTGAAGTAAAATCATTTTTGTATGTGTACGTACAAGGATCGACCACTGGAGCTGTAGTAGCTACACAAAAAAAAATGAATAAGTTAAATCTATAAAATACTATTCAAAAAAGTGAAAATCTTAGAAGAATTTTTTGATGAAACCGAAACATCTCAATCAATGTTGCGAAAGAGCGAAGTCTAGCTCATGGATCGAAAGTTTTTCAAAACAAAACCACAGCCTGATCAGGACCCATGTGTTTTTACAATGAACGTACATGAGCTATGAAATTTGGTTTGTGGATCAATTTTCGAATAAAAGAAAATTGTTTTTTCTCTAATGTTTTCGCTCTTGGATATGATGTGAACTTCACTCTTTTTATAGAGTTTAAATTTAATTAAATTTATCGACACTTGAGTTCAACGATATAAAAAGAAGGGAAACTAGTCAATAGAAGTTAATTTGTCTGAATTATGTTTCAAAAATACTAAATAAGATATACTTTCATCAGGCAAATATTATTTTTTTTCTCATCATTCATCTATATCTGTACCGACGTAAAGGATTGCAGTCCTCAACAAAAATAACTGTTCATTAGCTTGAGCTCACATCACAAAGAAAATTATCAGCTCCTGTGAACTATTGATCCGGAGATATTACTTTGGGTATATCAAAAGTTCTGTCAACACTATTAAGAATTTTATAAATGAGTTAACATTTACGATTATTTTGCATGAATAAATAATAAAATATCTTACCTATGATGATATATAGACTAGCTCTTTTTCGGACTTAGGTATAATAATACAATACATAATGAATAATGGATTCGATCGGTACTACATAAAAATTCTGGCTCTTTTAGTAAGAGATTCAAAGGCAATACTCTCACTCTCACCCTCAAGCTTTGATATCCCATCCTTCATCATATCGAACTGATGAACCAAAGCAACTGACACGTTAGACTTCATCGTAAAAATTTGCCGAGGTTTCTTAATGGTTCCTGTGAATTATGTCATATTATTACAGATGATGACTCATCGATTTATTATAGACAGGCTGGACACAAGTCGATTAACACAACCTAGATTAATAAAGATGAATTATCAACGGCTACTGTTCGACAAAGCATATTTGAACCATGGATCTTTCCTTTCTATATTCTATAAATGAAATGTTCTGTTTATTATATATAGTATACATGTCAATGAGATCATAGATGACAATTTATTGTGTTGAAAATTGTCTTGAGCCTCTTGTCAAGAAAATATGGAAACAAAGAAAATCATCAGGTACAAAAGATTCAAAATTACTTCAGGAAAATGGTCGACTTCACACTCATTCAGATGTTATTAATTAATTGGCAGAGGAACACATGAATAGTATGTCGTGTCTACCGTTTTCACTAGACGTTGCATCGTGTCATTTCTAACTAAATGATTATGTTAACCGTAATTTAACTGATCAAACAAATGAAAAATCATTGGCTTGTGCGATTTTCCAGATAGTTAAAAATATTAAAAAAAAAGAGTTTAAAGAACTTTTAACAAATTGATGAAAAGAATCGAAATTTATAAAAATAATCGAGGAGACTATTTTCAACATTTAATAAAATAAAAATGAACTTTATCTTTATCTTTATCTTTAGATTTTTATTTAATGATGACAGAACTTTTCAGTAACAGAGAACTCGTTTAGAGAGGATCCGTGAGAGCACTGACCAACTTTATATGGAGGCGGATGCCGACAAAATTTTGATTTTTGATTTAACTATCTAAAATAATAGACCATTAGTAGGAGTTCTTAAGTCCAAAATATTAGACCTTTCTGACGTTCCTATGAAAAACTGCAAAACATACAAGATACACAACTCTCAAACCTTAGTCGAAAAATCGAGTTTTTTAGATGCTGTCAATAGTTTAACATTTTCTCTATATTAGCTAATCAGTTTAAGCTCGGAGACGTCTCAAAAGATGCAGAAATGTTTTCTCTACAAAACTGGATAATTCATTAACTTCTATAAAATATTTTATTAATTGATAATATTAATATACGAGCAAAATAACCTATTGGCTAAAATGAAGATTATCTAGTATTTTGATTCTAAACATACTGAATCATGCTGTCTCAAAATAATTTATATATTTTCTGAAAGCGCTTGAAATGCTGCATCATTTAAGGTATTATTTGAAAAGATTCAACCTTGGTAGCAAAAGTTAGTTAAAATCAAAAATGTAGGCAAGTAATGGTCATCTATATCCATCCTTATCCGTAATGGGTGATTATATATTTTATGTTCATCCAAATTTAAGATATGACTTCAGATTCAGAATCAGCATGAAAAACTGACTATGAAAACGTTATTTCATCCGATATAAAGCTAGTGAGTTTCAAACAACTTTGCCTGATACAGATGGCTTGAACAAGCCTTAGAATGTATATTTATGAGTGTCTTTGTATACCAATCTAATCTTTCATAATAACAGATGATATTAATTGTTTTGGTTTATTTAAAACTAATGTACATGAGTCTTTAAAAGTGTGCATTAAAATCTTGTTCATATTGTTTTATGGACGAGAAAATTGAATTTTTTAATGTGAGTCGCAAAATCATGTAAAATCGTAGAAAATTGCATCCGTATATAGGGGTTTTCATTTCCATTGACTCGATTTGAAGCAAAATAAATATGATATTCAAAATCAGCACTTAAAAGTACATCGAATGAGATATGTTCGAGGAAAAATTTTTTTTAATGAAAAACTGACCCTGAGGGGGAGCACATTCAAGATTATCGAAAGTTTCGCCTGTGGTCCTCTTTGGGGTCAATTTTTCGTAAAACAAATTTTTCCTCGAATATATCTTATTCGATGTTATTTTAAGCGCTGATTTCGAATATCATATTTATTTTGCTTTTAAATTAAGCTATAATACCCGATCTCACTAAATATAAGCGAGATTTTAGCTGTATTCTGTGACTTTATCGTTAATAATAACAAAAATTCGGTTTTCTCAACAACAATAGGAATTCAAAAAACTCCTAAATAGGTACTTTTGAAGCTTTAAGTCCAATGTTTTTAAATTCCATACGACATTTGGTCCCGTGTCTTCTCAGCAGTAATTACAAAGGATTATAAAAGTCCCTATAAATATATGTCTTCAGATATACTCAAGCTGCCTGTATCAGGCAAAGTTGTTTGAAACTCATTAACTTTGTATCGGCTGTAATAACGTCTTTATAGTCAGTTTTTCATGCTGATTCTGAATCTGAAGTCATATCTTAAATTTGGATGAACATAAAATATATAATCACCCATTACGGATAAGGATGGATATAGATGACCATTACTTGCCTACATTTTTGATCTTGACTAACTTTTGCTACCAAGGTTGCATCGTTTCAAATAATACATTAAACGATGCAGCATTTCAAGCGCTTTCAGAAAATATATAAATTATTTTGGGACAGCTTGATTCAGTATGTTTAGAATCAAAATACTAGATAATCTTCATTTTAGCCAATAGGTTATTTTGCTCGTATATTAATATTATCAATTAATAAAATATTTTATAGAAGTTAATGAATTATCCAGTTTTGTAGAGAAAACATTTCTGCATCTTTTGAGAAATCTCGAAGCTTAAACTGATTAGCTAATATAGAGAAAATCTTAAACTATTGACAGCATCTAAAAAACTCGATTTTTCGACTAAGGTTTGAGAGTTGTGTATCTTGTATATTTTGCAGTTTTTCATAGGAACATCAGAAAGGTCTAATATTTTGGATTTAAGAACTCCTACTAATGGTCTATTGTTTTAGATGGTTAAATCGAAAATCAAAATTTTGTCGGCATCCG
>JAJEKB010021331.1:1144753-1165620 GCA_022393335.1 Macrotrachela quadricornifera
GTTTTAGATGGTTAAATCGAAAATCAAAATTTTGTCGGCATCCGCCTCGATGTAAAGTTGGTCAGTGCTCTCGCGGATCCTCTCTTAATTCATTTCGAGTATTAAAATTCTACTCGAGTTTTAAACTTTTATAATTCGAGTACTCCAGTTTCCAACTACCTGGTTCTTAAACTTTTGAAAGTGGACAAGTCAAGTTCTGAGTCGACGCTAGTTTTAAACTACCCTACATATCTCACTCGCCACCCATATCTTGACGGACATATATGAGCAAGCCTCTCGCCATCATATACATCCTCTCATCCTCATATGGACTCCTCACCCTCATGTTGCCGTACTGCGTGACCGGCATCTAAACCATGTCATCCTCACCTTAACCACTGATATGCCAACTTTCTCACTCTCACATTAATCTGTCATATGTGCTCCTCCCCCAACTACGATCCTCATCTTCACCTCTTCATGGCACGCTTCACTCCCACCCTCACCTTCAAGGCAGGAGTGGTTTAATAATCCGAATAGTTGAATAGTTGAAAACTCGAGTACTCGAGCATTAAAATTTTGACAACTCGAGTAAAATCTTAAAACATGAACATTTTAAAACTGAAGTAAAATTTTTGAATCTCAAGTAGAACCTTCGAGCTCCACATTTATGGAACTTTTGGTATACGTTAAGTGCATGCTTAATCATATTAAATAAATTTTGACTGAAACCATGAAATAGAATAAAAAGCAATTATTAGAAACAGATTTAATTACGATAAAAAATAAGGCTGTATGTGGGATGAATTTTTATTAGATGGATCACTCATAGTCTATCTGTCACTCTTCACGATCCGAATGCACTAGAATAAACAAAATTTAAAGATCAAACCATAAATTGGAGCAGTTAGGAGCACGATGACTTATGGATCGCTTTTCTTTCATCCAGTTCATCATAATCTGAGTTTTGGTCACAATTGCCTAGTACTGATTTGATTCAAATGTATATTAAAATCTATGTCGTGAGAAGTAAGTCAGATTTTTGTCTTATTAGTAGGTGCACTCAAAAGTTTTTGGTTTTTACTGTTGAAAAATATAACCTATCAACTCTTATTAATAAGGTAATTTTCAATCTTTTTACTTGATAATGTGGTTGATGCTGTGGAGACCGTTGTGGATGCTGTTGATGCTGTGGAGACCGTTGTCGATGCTGTCGATGCTGTGGAGACCGTTGTGGATGCTGTCGATGCTGTGGAGACCGTTGTCGATGCTGTGGATGCTGTCGATGCTGTGGAGACCGTTGTCGATGCTGTGGATGCTGTCGATGCTGTGGAGACCGTTGTCGATGCTGTTGATCCTGTGGAGACCGTTGTCGATGCGGTTGAAGCTGTCGATGCTGTTGATGTTGTCGACACCGTTGAAAGTGATGTTCCACCTGATGCTACTAGTCCTAGTAAACGTACAATAATTTATTTGACTGAGTAACATGTCCATGTTACGGTCAGTTGGCGAAAGGAGAAAAACTTGATCTATAGATTAAACTTTTATGCCGAAAAATTGTCATACATATGGGTTTCTTGAAATAACTGTGTATTATAAGACGACCATTGATAAAGATCTTCATCAAGACAGATAAGAACCCTTTGACTGATAGACTGATGTAGAAAAAGATAAAATAATTTGTTATTTAAATTGTCATCTTATAAAAATAATTTATGAACTGATGAAATAACTTTTTTTCTTTCATTCGTTTGTTGAAGAATTGATTTTTCTAAATAAAGTTATTAAACTTAGACAGAAGCGAGTTCATACTTAAAAACAATACTTGAATGGATGGTAACAATTTCTAATAAAACCTAATGTAATCACATTATGGTTTATACGATTTAGAAAAATGATGTCTTCGAATAAAAGTTGTGTTTATTAAATGTTTGAGAGATATTCACACCTTTGAAATTCATGTTAGCCTGTCAACGAATTCTGATAAGCTTATTTTTCTATTGACTATACTAAGCAATTATGAAATGTTTTTCTAAAAATTTGAAAAAAATCAATGCGTCTTTTTCTTCCAATAATTTAATATACGCTGTCTACTAGAGATCATCGAGTCCACAGCTGTTTGGACTGGAACCCAATCAGTAGTAAAATTTGGGGCCCTGCTTCGGATTCAATCCCGATTAAAAAAAAACTTTTAGACTCGAAGCCCGTCTCAAAGGTCTCCATTACCAACCTTATTTAATTACTTTTGAACTAGTCGTACTTTGGGTAAGAATTCAAATCTAAAATATTGATCGGCTACTTATACAATTTTGCTTCTCGCCATAATTACATGATTTCGAAGTTTTTCGTAGTGCGAGAAACATTCGATGTCTCTTTGTTGAATTACTCTTTAATCGACAAAAGTACGATGGATTTGTAGACGAACGATAACAAGAAAAATCTAGTGAAAAAGCAGTGATATTATTTTCCACTGATTCTGTTTTAGTAAAAATGCGCTCAATAGTTGTTTCTATTGCTCACCAGATGTTATTGTTGTTGTTGACGTTGAGGCAGTTTCTTGTGTTAAAAGTACAGGCACAACGATGGCTGCTACCACACCACATATCCCAATGATAGTTCCTACGATGATCATGGCTATTTTCATTCGTTGAGCTGTGCTATTTAAATAGAAATTATTTGATAATAATTCTTTCTTCAACGGTAAATGCAAACCTTCGTGCATTAATAGATGAGACCATCTTTAAATCGTTTGTGTCCAGATGGATATCAGACGGTCGAGCAGTTTGCTAGACATCATAAATTTTACGATTTATGCTCTTTTACTTTTTATTTGCAACGTACTCTTTGGGAATTAGCAAATATCTCGTGAAATTAACTTTGACTTCCGACAATGCGTGCTTTAAAGTCCACTCTTCGATCAACAATCTAATACTATCTTGACCACTCATCAATTATAAGGATAGGACTTTTTTAAATCTCTCAGCAAGAAACGATTATTACTAAATTGTGATGGTCAAAGTGAGACAAAATAAAAAGGTTTTGTAAAGGCAGTTCATTTCATGCATATTGCAGGATGGGAAATAATAGTTTGTCACCAACGAAAAACTAACATTTTTTCATGAACCTTTCATATTGTTCAGCTTTTCCATTTGATTTATGTAAACAAATGAATATTACGAAAAAAATTTATTCTAAGTTCAAGAATCATCACTGTAAAGTTCTTGTTCATCTTAATAAACAATAATTAAATATTTTTGTTTAAAACGCTCGATCAGATTAACATAGCTTTACTCATTTCGTCACAACCATGGATGCCATGGTGACGGTGCACCTTCCATTAATAGCATCGCCCATCGTTACATGTATGGACCGATGTGACGCTCTAACTTAGGTCGCTGTTGTCGATAAACCTGTGGCTTACCACCATTGTTGCATCTCTAGTCGTAGAACAATTCGTTTGAACATTTTTTTAACTTTAATTTTTCTTATTTTCCAGCATTAGGAAAGATGTTTGCTATTTTTCTCCTTTAAAAGAGAGACGCTTCTGATTAATAGTCATATAAATTTTATTTGACCACTTTAACAATGAGCTACAAGACACAGAGAAGCATCTTGCCAATCATGCTCTTCGATTGATTGGCTGACAGTCAGGTATCGAAATCCAACCGCTTTTGGATGATCTAATGTGACTTCTACTCTAGGAGAGACAGGTTTGACGCTGATTTTAAGTATACGTCGACTACAAAAAGAATTCTTATATGATGAAACTCAATGATCGCTTCGATATTTTATCAAAATACTGTAAATATTCTACCATCATGGTGATCACGAGTTTAATATAGTGAGGCAATTCTAATATTTGTAATACCAGTATGAGAGATACGTTGGATTACCTGTTGAAGGGAAAAGTAAAATGTATTCATCGGTATTCTAACTTGATGAAGACTAGGATTCATTAACAAGAACCATTGTGAAATAGATTATCCGCTGATCAATTTGAAAAAAAGAAAAGATAAATTACCATTTGTACCTTACATCATTTATTTTAGTCTACTGCTAGCACTGTTATACTTCAATAATACTCATACGCCTTATGAGGAAAGTGTCGCCAAGTTTGAGTCTCCACTTTGAACCGAATATATACCAGTTAGTAGAGCTTGATGAGATTAGAAAAAGTCGAAAAGGATCATCTCCATATGTGGTTCTTCTCAAGTGATAATCACTTTAACCAATATTCAGCCATTGGCAAAACATATAAGAACAAGTCGAATTAAATAATTTCGACTTGAAATAATTCACAATAGATAGATCTCATGACCATTATAAAGTCCTAGAAAATTCAACTCAAAATAATGTTCTTTTCCTAAGACATTGAATGTTAAACACGTTCTCGTTTTTGTTCTTTCTTAATGGTTTATAACCGTTTTTTAAGTATCTGATATTTCAAAAAAAAAACAATATTTTGAGATGCATTTTCTAGGACTTTATAATGGTTATGAGACCTATCTATTGTGAATTATTTCAAGTCGAAATTATTTAATTCGACTTGTTCATATATGTTTTGCCAATGGCTGAATATTGGATAAAATGATCATAACTTGAGAAGAACCGCATATGAAGACAATTCTTTTCGACTTCTTCTAATCTTATCAAGCTCTACAAACTGGTATATATCCGGTTCAAAACTGAGATTCACACTTAAGGATGTTCCCGCGTTAGTACAATCAATACTGCGCTCGATCTTGTATGTGGATAAGAAATAACATTTAACTAAAGAAATACTGTGTTTATTTAGTGTGTCGATGAAAACTGCAAAATGCTCCCATAATAAAACTTCCAGGTTCTTATCAGTTGCAAGATGCATAAATCTTGCCTCATAATAGGAATAAAGTGTGGATCGGACGATCCATTTCGAGGCCTGTTAAGGATGTAACAACATCACTGCGATATCAGATTATTGGCATTGATTAGAGGCTGATATCAAATGGAAGCGATCGACAATTCTGTGCCAATCAAGGAAAGAAACAGTCGACGTCAAGACCGAAGTTTCTCCCGTTCCCCACGGTAGTAGCACACCTGTTGCATGGTATAAGGAGCGATAAGATTTCACTTTAGTTTTCGTTCAGTTAAGAAAGGAGTATGTCGAGAGAGTAGTGAAGTCTTATTAGCTTCACTATATTCATTAAATATTGACTATCACAGACCGAGGTATCCTGACTCGAAAATTTTGACAAACAAATCGTATAGTTGAATTTCTCGTCCTTCGACATCTTGAGCCTAATTTTATTCTTTCCTGATCGAAAAACGGAAATAGGACCTCATTATTCTTACTATATATTAATGAGTGTTGGTGCAAAATCATTGACTTCCTTCTTGTGATTTCAAATCGTATTAGTATTGTTTTAATCTTAATTCTAGAGTACATCTTCTTTCGTTACTTAATTGGAAAGACTATGCTTCTTATTAATATTTCAACAGGAACAAAGCAGTCTTGTAATGCAGATAAGGGCTCCGTATAGGATGAGATGAGATGGAATCAACATTCTGAATGGGTCGTTATAGGCTAAAATGTTTTCGGAAACTGCTGTGAGACAGAAAAGGCTAGAATATTGTTTTTTTCGACGAGATTCTATGAGGTAAGTCCTGTGTTTTTCATTGAAACTATATTTTCTGGCGTAGGTATCTTTTTTCTAACAGTTAAAGGTCTTTTCCCGAAAACCTTTGTACATATTCATCGACATGTACTAAAAGTTTTCGAAAAAAACTCCAAACTGTTGAAAAAAAGTACCTATGTCAAAAATATAATTTCAATGAAAAACATAGTACTCATCTCATATAGGGATGCACCAGTGACTTATTACATTATCGATCGTTTCTTTTTGTATTAGTGTATTATGATTATCTAATTCTAGGATCTTTAGTATATTAATAAGAACTCAAATTTAGGTCGAAGGAGGTGTGTCAATTTACAGACTTGACGTCTCAAAAAATTTAAATCTAACTTTATTATTCTGAGGATTCGCATTTACCCTTGACTACTTTTTACAAGCTTATCTTGCACATTCTAAGAACTGGAGGTCGACAAGCTCAGTTCTAGTTCAGAACCGATGAACTGACTCCACAGTTTACTTTGAATGAACTGATGTTATGGTCTCCGAGACCTATCATAAAAAGATATCCATAGGTCTTCATGGGTTATGATATAGAGGTATCCTTAGGCCCTCACATACTATATATTCGAAGGCACCCTTGAGTCATCAATAGGAATGGCACTTTAAACTTTAAACTTTAATTAAAGTCGAAGTTTACAGCAGGAAAGGACTAAGTTAGGTCTCCAAGCTTTATAGTATATAAGTACCTATCGGAAATTGCGGGTCGCGTTGTCCGCTTTTCTACTGGTCGAAAAACTGGTCAATCAGATGGCAGGAAATTGTAACTCGCTTATTTCATGAACAACTGTCGGAGATTCTATGAGGACTTTTGTAGAGCAACCTTGATAACCTTAAATTGGCCCGACCAGCCCTATGATGCGTCCTTATCTTCATGGAGAAAAAAATCCTCAAAATCTGATTGGCTGAAACTCTTTTGTTACTAACTATTCCCGGGATTCGTGCTATCGGAGATGACCAAGCCTAGGAACGATCGAGCTCGGGAATGCCCTATCCGGGAGTAGCCGAGCCCGGGAAGCTCGGGCTCGGTGCCTGCCTAGGGTACTCCTATATGCCTCCATGAAGACCTAAAGGTACCCCTGTATGATAGATTATGAGGATCTAAGGCTACCTACATACGATAGCCGATGAGAACCTATGGGTACCTCTATATGCGTCCATGAGGACCTAGGGGTACCCCGAATATAATAGCCTATGAATACTTAGGGCTACCTCCATATGATAGTCGTTTAGGTCCGATGGGTTCCTTTATATGATAGCCCATGTGGACCTAAGGGTACTCCTGTGCGATATACCTTGGAAACCTATGGCATCAGTTCATAGAGATGAACTGTTTTTCAAAAGTTCAGTTCGTTCAAAAAGAACTGTTGGACCGGTTCTTCGGTTCGTTTGAACCAAGTTCATGAACCTGAGCTGGTCGATCCCTACTATTAAATCATGTAAAAATATCAAAAGAAAATATTGTAATCTATGTTCGAATTATTAATGCCTCGATTTTTCTATGCAGAAAAAGCATACAATTCCGAAAAATTTCTTAAATTTGACATTAAAAGGGTTTGTTAATTCCTACCATTTAGTATCAATAAATCCCATTTTCGACACGGTTTAATTACTTAGGGCATACCAAAAGTAGTGAGGGAAGTACTTTTTTCCTTAGACAGAGGTCTAAAAAAATTTCTTTTTTTACCAATCGATAGAGCGTGTTTCGGTCTATCTTTCTATGCTATTTGATCACTATTCAGTTGATCTTATAATAATAAAATTTCGATAAGAACTATTTTCATTGAAAATTAGCTGGTAGCATTAGATCATAATGAGTGTGGCACTTTCGCATTCTACTTTATTATCACTTAATACGTTGTATTAGAAAAACAGAATATATCAGAAGATGCAGCGTGAAAAGCTCTACAATTTATAAAGGATCGATTATTCTATAGTTGCACTTTTTATTTTCAAAACGAACAAAACTCTAAACGACCAAATTTCGATATTGCGGAAACGAGATTGTTTTTTAGTAAAAAAAACATTCGGTTTCCCCTATCTCATCTTTTTTATTACCTAAGATGTTTTATTTAAAGAAACAAAATATACTGCAAGATACAGCGTGAAAATCTCTACCATTTAGAGAGAGCAATTATAAAAAGATAAGATAAAAAAAACCGAATTCGTCATTTACTAAAAAAGTCAATCTTGTTTTGCAACGTCAAAATTGATCGCTCAGAATTTTGTCCATTCTGCAAACATAAAGTGCAACTATAGAATAAGCGATCCTTTATAAATTGTAGAGCTTTTCACGCTGCATCTTCTGATATATTCTGTTTTTCTAATACAACGCGTTAAGTGATGATAAAATGAAATACAAAAATGTCCCATCTTTATAATGCCATGTCCGTTATGATCTAAATGCTACCAGCTAATTTTCAATGAAAATAGTTCTTATCGAAATTTTATTATTATAAGATCAACTGAATAGTGATCAAATAGCATAGAAAGATAGAGCGAAACACGCTCTATCGATTGGTAAAAAAAGAAATTTTTTTAGACCTCTGTCTAAGGAAAAAAAGTACTTCCCTCACTACTTTTGGTATGCCCTAAGTAGGTACTAACATCGCTATGTATGCTATTTAAAATCGTAGTGGTACCGCCCCCCCCCCCTGCAAAAACATTTTTACACATCTTATATATACCCAGTTAACTTGACTGGTGCATGCCTAATCTCATAGAATCTCGTCGAAATAATGTTTTAACCTGTCTCGTCTCAAAAATAATTTTCGAAAAGCTTTCAGTTCGTGATGGTCGATGACCTAGCCCATTCGGAGTTCTGATATCTATAAACTTATATATCTTCTTTTACGTTCTCTTAATTTTTATACTCTTTCTATGAGAGATTATTTATATCTTAGAAGGAATCATCGATGAAAATAAAGACAGCTATTAGACGATGCTTTTTATTGTTATTATATTCCCATATCACAAGGAGCCTCGTTCCATAATATTTATATAATAAATTGTTCTCTTAATAAATATTTTTGTTAAAATACATTAGACTATTGTACAGAATTTTTTCTAAAATCTATACAAAATTGATGTAGTATTTATATAGTTTATGTAAAAATATATGTGTATATTTCAATGGCCAAAACTACAACAACACATGACTGTTGTAGTATTGGATAAGACGCATCTTGTCACGAATGGCTCTCGTTATTATTGAATCGATTAAATGAAGTAGAAGATTTTTCGAAATCAAAAGTATGATAATTCATTTATGGATATTATACATTAGAGGTGAGACTGAAGAATGACACTATGATTGACTTGAAATGATTCTAGTTATGTAAATTTAATTTAACTAGTTTTAGAGTATAACTCATACAACACATTTTCCTTCTTTGATAAGATATTTTGTTAATTTTGGTCAGACTATCTGAGAACAAGTTTTATTATTTTTATCAAACAGAAAAAGTTTAGAATGAAATATAAATAGATTTACTTGATTTGGAGGAGTTGATGAGGTTGATGGATTAGAGTAGTCGACATCCCATGTGCTTCCTCTCTGTACAAAAATCAAAAAAAGTATTTATTCACGTGAATTCTTTCATATTTCTCATTCTACAACAAATTTTGAGAGAAATTTAACCTGATTTTCTTGTAATAGATGAGTTACTGATCCTGATCGTGCAATATTTTCGACATCCCATACGCTTCCCTTCAATTGAATAATAGACAATCCTTTATAATGAATAGTATTGGTAATGATTATACTTACAGGCATGATCAAATATCAGTCAATACTGTTGTACAAGTTTATTTATGGGTAGCGTTCGAGAACAGACTATTCTGTGTACAACTGTAAGACAAAAAAAAACATCTATTATATACAGTAGTGATGAATTTTTCTTCGTTATGTTTGATTCAACGAACTGCTCCTTCATTGAGATTGAATTAATATTTTTTTTTCTCACGTAAAATGTCCTCAACGTTTGCACAACAGTTCACATGGAGTATGCACATAAATGCTTTTTACTATTCATGACAATGTGTTGCTCGTTATTAACATTTTCAATCTATGGAAGAGAAATTTCAAGTGTTTGCATCAGCTTTATTTTTGTGTATTCGGTTTTCTCTTTAACAATAGTGAGCATAGCAATTTTTTTCTATTATTAATGACAGTGTACATATGAATTCATGTTTATTCATTCCTAATGGGTTTTTGGTGGAAAAAAATAACGAAAAATCAGTTATAACACTCTCACGTATTCATTCGCCACAGACCACTCTATTTTTCCACTACGTATTTTATTATGTTAGAGTTGTGCAACACAACTAAGCACTGTCAGTGCAAAAACAATATAATTCGACTGCATTTTGTAGAATTACATACATTGAATCATACAATAGATTCATCCACTGTGAAAGTATTTCGATTGCTATTGAGTTCCGAAAAAAGAATGTCGTCACATGCAGAGCAGAAGAAAATGATTTGAAACCATACAGTAAATCAATAAAATTAGATGGATGTTTCTGTTTTTTATTGACCAGGCAATCATTCTCCATTATAGCAGACTGGTTTTTTTAAATCGAATCTCATATGACAGATATTTATCTTAACAATAAAATATTTGAATAAAACCAAATCTTCAGATTTGTTCGTCAAAAGAGAGAAGTAAAATGATGTTGGTGATTGTAAACTCTAATATATTAAGTTTCACAAACTGGAAAAGAAAGCAACACTCAGTTGCCCATTAATAAAAATTAATTGTCCTATCGTTTTTTGCACATTACAGTTTCTAAATAGAGTCGAATCCTGAAAAAAACAGTAGTGTTGAACTCGTTAATTCGATTCGACTATTCAACTTTTCGTTCAACTATTCAACTATTACTATATGACACATTCAGGATGCTACTATAGGATGTTGCTCGCAGGGTGCTGCTTACAGGATGCTGCGTATAGAATACTGCCTGCAGGGTGCTGCTTACAGGATGCTGCGTATAGAATACTGCCTGCAGGGTGCTGCTTACAGGATACTGTCTACAGGATGCTGCTTACAGGATGCTGCCTGCAGGATACTGCCTACAGGATGCTGTCCGTTGCATTTAGTAGCAACCTACAGGTAGCGGTTCCTTGGCAACCTCACCCACACCCACACCCACACCCACACCCACACCCACACCCACACCCACACCCTCACCCTCACCCTCAACATTATGTGTATTAGTTCTAGCATCCTGCAGGAAGCATCCTGTAGTTAGCGTTCTTATTCTTTCATGTATCAATAGTTGAATAGTCGAATAGTTGAATGTCCGAATAGTTGAATAGTTGAATATTCGAATTTGCAAGTTGAATAGTTGAAGCGTCTTTTCGGCTTTTACATGTATGGAGAAAAACACCCTTTGAAAATGACTGATGCACTGAGAAGAAGAAATGTAATAGTATCAACTAGACTGTTGTATTTAAAAATATAGTCACACGACTTTATTTGCATCTAATAAATATTGCTAAATAGCTGTTCAAGTAGGAATACTGTAAATATTTTATGTTAGACGCAATCAAAAATGATGGTACACGTTAGCAAAGTATTTCTATTTGTGTTTGAAGTGAATAATAGATGGAATTACTTGTTTTTCTTTCTTTCACCATTTATCATGTTCTTTGTTAAGTCAATTAAACAGACTTAGTGTACACAGAACGGCTAATTGTTTTTCATTCGGTTTCTAGGTTACCTTATTAAAAAAAGATTAATCTTGCCTTAAAATCAAAGTATTCATATTATCATTCAACATTTACAAGTAGTTTTCTTCATAAGACGATTTCCGTTTCTATTTTTCTTCGTAACGCATGCTCGTCATCATTTAGAGGGCATGGCAAAATTCAAATTATTACCAGTTTTAACTAAATTTCTGATTTCTGACTTTTGGAGAAGAAGCCTATAAAACTGATTAGAAAACCAGAAATCAGAAATTTACTCATACTATGAGTTGATAGAGAAATTGAGTTTGCGGAAAAATCAAAAATAGAGAACTATTCAGGTAACATCTCTACAGATATAGAGTTAAAGAAACTTAGAAATATAGAAGTATAGACATATTATGAAAAGAGTATTAACAATGGAGGTGTTTGTATTGTAAGTTGAAAAGACCAGATATTTTTGCATCAAAATAAAGCTCTCACCGCCAAACTTACAAGGTTAAAATATTAGCAGCCATTGGCTTGATCCGAGGGAGATATTCGATTTTTGCGGTACTTACGAGTAGGATATATACGTATCATAGGATTATTTGCATTCATTTTTTTTTGCAATCACCTCAGTATTTCAATTGTAAACTTCAAGAATCTTCCTGAAATTTATCAATCGTATCAAGATCACATTAGTTTCAATGACTTCTAGAAATTAAATCGCATCACTATAGGAAAGATCAACTAGCATTAATCAAAATCTTTAAATCCCCAATAGTTACGATTTTATTTCAACTGAAAACAATAGATTACACAATATACTATTTTAACAAATATGCTACTAGTGCAGATGTAGATTTTCAATCAGATGATAGTACCAAAGAGTTTTTTTGCACTAAGCACACATTAACCGTGTTCGTTCATTGCAATTATTAATTGAACAGTATAGATCGTAGAATTTGAAGCAAACATCTTTTGGTTTTTCAATCTGTCCAATCGTTTCATTTGTTATTCGAGCCTATATAAATCCATTCTTAATGAGATTTTTAAATTGTGGAGCTGATAATTGGTTATGAATAACAGAATGCATGTTGATGAAATACTGGCGATCACTTAAAGTTATTTCTATTTAATTGATATGAGTACAATGTTCGATTTTTTCATGAACAAATCTCGATGAACGAAACAAAGAAAGATCTTGTGGTTGAATATAACCAGTGGATCCTTCTGGAAAGATCAATAGTTGACTGTCTTGATTAGGAAATACTGCTCTAAATTTTGTTAGATCAGCTTGTGTTTTCCAAGAAGCAAGGAAAAGAAGAAATTTTCTACCAACAAAAGGACGTAGAACTTCATTTAAAAAAGCATGATGTTTTTCACCACTGCTTTTTCCTGACTTCGAAGGTCTTACTACAACATTTACTGGTACCAATAACTCTTTTTGCACTCTCTTACCAAATTCATTTTCTTTTTCTTGAAGAATAAGCAGAAATTTGTCTAATAAATGGCCATCGGCTGATGTAACTGGTTGAACTGTATAAGAATGCGTTATATTATATTTCTTTTTAACAGTTATTTCTGTCGTTCTTTCTCCAGTAAAAGAAAGAGTTCTTGGAGAAACGTATTCCTGTTGAAATGAACAATGATGGCTGTTGATAATTTGATGAGAAGAATACTTTGATATTAAACTTCTTTCACTTTCGATCCAATTTTGAGCATCTGAAATAAATAAATATATATATATATATATATTACATTAAAACATGTTTAAAGACTAAATAAAAGTTTAATTACCATTCAAACTGCAGAATTTCCTATTTGATTTAGCTTGAGTAATAATTTTGTTCACCATTCTCGATGATATTCCATTTTCTCTTTTAAAAGTATTGATAAATGATTTGTTTGCGACGAATTTATCCCACTCTAATTCTCTTGCTTTTTGAATTGCATAGAGTTCAAGGTCAGCATCATGAACCGCCTCTTTTTCCATGGCTCTTTTCAGATAGAATTGATTAAACATAAATTCTTTGGTTTGTTTTAATTTTTCCAATCTTGTGCCGTTGTTTTCGACATATTTTCTAAATCTTGGAATATAATTCATGGATTTGATCTTTTTAAAATAATGAGAAATAGTTGCAAATCTAGCATTGGGATGTTGGTCAACCTATTCGACTATATGCTCCATTTCTTGTAATGTAAAATGATTTTTAGATCAAAATGTTCATTCTTATTGTAATCATCGACGTCATCATCGCTCTCTTCTATATCAGTCATTTCGTCATATTCATCGTCGAATTCGAGAGTGTCATAAGTGTATAGCTGACCGAAGTAACTGTCTTTAAATGCCTTGAAAACTTCAAATAATCGTTCTGCAGCAAAAATTTCACCGGTAGTTGTTGCAGAAGTTTCAGATCCATATTCAGTTTGAGCCAAATGGAGAAGATGTTTAGCGATGTTCAATAAATTCATACTTTAATTAGATGAAATAAACGTTTTTACTCGGTAGATATGACAAAGAACAACAAAGAATGATTCTTCGATAGTATATTCTATTGTGATTTTCTAGTACCAATCGTAAAGAAATGGTCAATAGACTACCAAGTGACACATCAATGCACTTTAAGTTTAAAAAGTACACATATACATCATTTTACAAACGCATCATATACTTTTTCATTTCCATATTACTTAAGTTCCAGAAGTCGTTGAAACTAATGTGATCTTGATACGAATGATAAATTTCAGGAAGATTCTCGAATTTTACTACTGAAATACTGAGATGATTGCATAAAAAAATGAATGCAAATAATCCTAAGATACGTATATATCCTACTCGTAAGTACCGTAAAAATCGAATTTCTCCCTCTGATCAAGCCAATGGCCGCTAAATATTTTAACCTTGTAAGTTTGGCGGTGAGAGCTTTATTTTGATGCAAAAATATCTGGTCTTTTCAACTTACAATACAAAGACCTCCATTGTTAGTGATTGAAAAGTTTTTAATGAATATGTAAATAATACTCAAATTGACAAATTTGTAAAAACAGAAGAATAGTCTAAAAACCAGGAGTCTTCTGGGTAAATCAGCAGATTTGGCAATCCTGATCGAAAACCGTGGTCAGATTGAAATAAGAAAAAACATGTAGCTCTTATATGAACGAGAGTCTTAGTCTCGGTACATGTCTAATTATGTGATCTATAGCAGCATTTTTTGGAGAGCATAGTGTTAATATCTCTATATTCTGCTTTCAGGATTGAGTCAAGCGAGGCAATAGCCGACGCGTTACTTGTTACTCAGGGACTGAAAAAAGTATGGTTGCCCAACAAGGTCTATTCGATGATCTTGCCATGGATATCCTAGGGGCTGCACTTTCTGCAACGTGTACGCCACGAGATATGTCCATTCGCGATCACCTTTCAACAACAGAATCAATCTAACACAATAGCGGCTTCATAACTACATTTATCAAAATATCAAATTAATCCGATGAACTCAAATATATTGGCATTTTCGTCAGAATTTGTTTTCACAGTAAAGTTTTTCGAGTTATGTTGCGTTTTACTCCGATGTTATCCGACCCGAAGATTAATAGAGGACATATTTTTATTTATTTAAATAAAAGGTATTTTCAGTAGTTATTTCAGCTCTGTCCTAGTGCTAGTTTATTTAATAGTAGATGATGCAACTAATGATTAAATTATTGGATCCTATTTCCACACTCATATCGATTATTTGTTAGTTGCAATGGTGAGAGGAACTCGTAAAAGAGTATTAAACTCTTTCACCCAGTCAACAGATATACGACCATGGATACGACCTTGACGAGTAAAGAATGAGACTGGGGAATGAGATGGATGTATATAAACAGAATTATGCCATACACCTGGGTAAATATATAGACCATAACCTTCGCTTATATAAAAAGCAGTTAAATGATCTGGTGTAATATCATCACCCACAGCTGGAGCCAAAGTAGAAATGAATGGTTTACCATTGGTAGGAAAGAACAACTGGCCACCATCAGGATGATAATCAGAAGACCAAATGAAAACAGATGAAATATCCGATGGCTCGCTTATTTTTGAGTTCGATAATGATGCAGATTGCGATGGTAAGTTTCCATACCCAAGTAAATAGTGATTAGAATCAGTAGCAATAGCATGGTTTTTGCCATATAAACGATCTTCTTCCCAATAAATCTCCATTGATCCTTCAGTTGTTCCAGCTTCATTTCCTGTATTTGGGTCAAGTGCCCTCCATCCTTTTGTAGGCCAGGGAACTATATCAAATTTGCCGTTTTGTATAGTAACATCATCCGGAGAAGTAATCAAATAGCCAATATCCTTTAACGACTCATTTGTTGCTTTCACTATGGGTATATTTTTCACTTTTACATCAGGAGGAATTATTGGATTTAAATAATTTTCTTTACTGATTCCACTCATTCTACTAAAATAAAATAACAAAAAAATCATAAAATGTGAATATATATAAACACTTTGTTCACTAAGGTGAGATCACACGAATACAGAAAATCAATTTCCACAATACTTACCAAAATAGAATAATGAAAATATTAACACAATGATTATTATTATGGATTTTGTTGTTTCTCGTTTGCTTTTAACTCTATTTGCTTTAGCTTTAAAAATCGAGAATAAAAATATATATGATTGTGTAAGAAAAAAAACAGGTGGATCATTTCACATCGTTTTATTGATTATGCTTTTGCTGCACCAAAGTGACTAATTCTTTTGGTGCAATTTGTTTGTCATTCTATGAAGCATATGTATAAGTATATTTACCTCGATCTATATCAGATACTTGACCTGGAAAAGAAAACGTATTATGTAAAGAGCTGGCGAAAAAACTTTTGGAATGCCCTATGTAAATAATATTCATGGACGAGTCAAAAGTCCCAACAAACAGAATAGAAATCATGATTCCTTGTAGTAACTTTTTAATTCATCATAGTATGCATCCTGCAGTGTTTAGGTGTCGCTCCAGGCATACAAAGTAAAACGTTCTTTGATGGTTCTTTTTGTGAGAATCGAATTTCTATTATTTAAGAGAGACTGTATAAGGGGATCGAGCATCTCCATTTTGGTGCTCTACAAAATGACCGATTCAATTTTTTATTTTATCGATTCCATAACAAAAAAATTTTCTTGAAGTCTGATTGGTTGTTTCTTTCAGCCAATCAGAATTAGGGCTGATACTTTATCTAAAAAATAAAGTAACGTAAAGTAATGTAATATTTTGAGATTAAGTTTATTCTTGATTGATAAACTCATTATCATTCATGGATAAGATTACCATATATAAGTTTATTTTAAATCACTTCTCTATTAAGTAAGGAGAAAATAACACGAATAGCGTGGATTTATGCGATCTCCTGGGTTGCTTCACTATAGAAAGTCTTCCACAGTTTGTTTCTGTTTTTCAACCACAGTAACTGAGATGACATAGCGTATCCTTGTCTTCTTTAATATTCTTCACTATGGTATTAGAATCGGTTGATTTTCTTCTCCTTCTTTTTCTACTTGATCAATTTTTTGGTGTATCCTTATACTACGGATTTATTAGTTACCAACATCTTCTTTGCATAACTCGCACACATAGCCTTTCTGTTCTCTGATCACCATTGCACATAACTTCATAACTATTTTATTCTTATAGCTATAGCACTTTTTATGGATAAATTTTCAGATTCAAACTTCGTCTTATAGTTTTTCAATGCATCCATTGCCGAAGATTGAAAATACAGTGAAACAGTGATAAGTATATTCGTTGCCTTTCTAGGGGTCCTGAAATCTGACTGACTGTCCTCTCCGAGTTGCTGGAATCTGATTGGCTACTTCTCCAGAGATCCTCAAATTGGATTTACTGCCCTGATTGTGGTGCTGAAATATGATTGGCTGATTTTCAAGAAGTTCTGAGATCAAATTAGCTCCTTTTCTAGCGCTACTGAAATCTGATTATCTGAATGCGTCGTTGCGGATAAACACGCAAATAAACAGTCAATTTCGGGACTTACGAGGGAATCACCCGAGGTGTAACCCCCCGTTTTCATTGATTCATATCTCAATTAGTTGAGTATATTAAGGTAGTAAAAAGCCGAAAGGGATTTTTTCCCCAATCCTCTTCCTTCAAAAGTTATGGCCCTTTTATTGCGTTTTTGACCCATTCCTATGTAGTTATCAAAAAAATCAAACTAACGAATTTCGATCTGAAACTTTGCTCACACATGGGTCTTATGACCCTAAGAACATTCTGAAAGTTTCAACTCAAAATAATGTTCCTTCCTCGAGATATTGAAATTCTAAGCGAACTCAGTTATTGCGATTTATCACTGATAAGTCCATTTTTCTTCAAAAATTCAATATCTCAAGAAAGGAACATTATTTTGAGTTGAAACTTTCAGAATGTTCTTAGGGTCATAAGACCCATGTGTGAGCAAAGTTTCAGATCGAAATTCGTTAGTTTGATTTTTTTGATAACTACATAGGAATGGGTCAAAAACGCAATAAAAGGGCCATAACTTTTGAAGGAAGAGGATTGGGGAAAAAATCCCTTTCGGCTTTTTACTACCTTAATATACTCAACTAATTGAGATATGAATCAATGAAAACGGGGGGTTACACCTCGGGTGGTTCCCTCGTTAGTGCCTGACTGTTACGGTCAAGGAGATATTAATTTCTCAATTTTTATTATTTTTTCCGCTTACTTGGTAGAGAAGTGACTTAACACATTCAATGCGATTTCTTCTACCGATTATTTATCGTTCGCTTCTCCTCACCATCACTTCATGAGTCATGCTTTTGTCATTAAAGGTGAAATTCCTTACGTTATTCTTTCGTTCTTTAAAATTCACAGATAGCACACGTAAAGAGGAAAAATTCCAAGATTTTCTATCTCTACCTTGTCTCTCTACCTTTTCATATATAAAAGTAATCGAAACTCTGCACTTGTTCACATGTCGTTCGAAGAATCTAAAACCGAAGAAAGCGTTAATTCATCTAATGAAGTGAGCTCGTTGGATGATGATTTCGTTAGAACGGATCTGGAGTCTGGAAATTCCGACGAAGAAGATGTTGATGACGGATTAGATTTGCCAGTATGGAGTGAAATACAATCGGAGTCTAAAATGCAGAATTCATGGAAGATTATGGACTCGACCAAGAGGTCACTTCTGCATCAAGAGATAATATAATTCTGCCTATCGATTGCTATCGCCATTTCGGCACAGACGAAATTATTGAACTGATGGTTCACAAAACTAATCCGTACGTGGAGCAATACTTGCAAATACATACTATTCGCAGACGATCAAAAATTCATCAATGGAAATTAACCAATGATGTAGAGATGCTCAAGTTTCTTGGAGTTATTATCGAGATGAGACTAGTGCAAATGCCGAAATTAGAATACTACTGGAATAACAGTCATATATATGGATCCGAGATCATTCGAGATACAATGGCAAGAGATAGGTTTGAATTTCTCCTCGAATGCTAGCATTTTTCGGATAACAATAAGTACCACTCGAATCAAGATAGACTGCTCAAGTTGAAACCACTTTTGGATTTACTTAAAGCCAGATTTTCATCTGTATATATTCCTGGTGCAGTTGTTACAATCGACGATTAAACAATACATACTTGGAAAAGCGCACAAATATGAGGTAAAGATGTACAAGCTAGCGGATATACGTGGAATTATTTGTTCTATATTGGTGAGCAAGATCCAATGACAGGTCTTGAACATGCTGAGACAATAGTGATGAATTTATTGAGTGGTCTTCCGGGATGCTATCGAACTGTGGTAGCCGATAACTTCTTTACTAGTATTTCTCTAGCAAAAAGTTTGTTGACACACAATACATAGCTTATTGGAACATTGAGAAGAAATCATGCCGCATCCGGAAAAGAATTTCTTCAAAAAAAGCTCAAGCGTGGCGAAGCGTACAAATTTCAAAATCAGGAAGGCATATAACCGATTATGTGGAAAAACAAAAAAGATGTTTTAATGATTTCCACAAGACCTTCGCATTCAGCAGATGTAGTTGACATTGGGAAAACAAATTTTCAAAATGAGTCAGTAATGAAGCCAAAAGTTGTAGTAGATTATAACAAAAGGAAACAAGGCACTGCTTTATCTGATCAACTATCAGCCTATTATACATGCCTCAGACGATCTTTAAAATGGTACCGAAAGATGACATTTGAATTGATTTTTGGGATGACTGTAGTGAATAGTTATTCGGTATACAAGGAAAACTATTCTATAAATAATATGACCATCCTGAAGTTTTGTGAAAGTGTTGTGAGATCTTTATTGCTCGATATACCATTTGAGAATCTGAAGCCTGCGGCGAGACAACGGTCAACAAGTCAAACGAAACGCAAACTTGCTGATCACAAGCTGGAAGAGAGAGAAGAATCTTCTCGCGATGTATGGAGACGCTGTGCTGGCTGCTACGAGAAAATAAGGCAATAACAATCAAGAGAAACAAGTAATGAAAGTGCAAAGAAAGTTAAGACTTTTTGTTCCAATTGTGACAAGTTCTATTGTCTAGGTTGCTTTAACGAGAAACATCATTCTGCATAATAAATGGTTAAGGAGAGGCTCGAGAAAATATATGATAAATCACACACAACCTTTTAACCGAATGAAAAAAGCAAAAAGAGTGAACAAAATCCGAAATATGCTATTGCAATGCTTAAATATTATTTTCATTCTTTTACACCAAAACGTCCACCATTTCCACTAAATATATCAGCATGTTATCGATGTGGTAAACATCGTGGTAATTATCTTTTTACAGTTTAATTTCTTACTCGTTTAATGTATCTTGCCAATTCAATTTTACAATTATTTTTCCTCAATAGTCTTCATGGACATCGAGGCAATGCTTGATTTCTCAATTGGGATATTATTCGAAGTATTCTACTTAATAATAATTCTTTATATTATTCACCTTATTTTCTTCGTGTAACACTTTGTGATATACCAATACGTGAATTTGATAATATTCATCGTTATACAGTTTAATGTCTTCTACCAATTAATATTCTTAGTTTTATTGTTCTACTTACTCAAATTGGAAAGACTACTCGAATCAAGTATATAAAACATATTTTATTAACAGATGATAATCGAAATATAATTCAATCATTTACTGAACAATATCTTACCTATGGTGGACTTATTTTGCTTCATTTATTTAGCCATAATTCAAATAAACTTCAAGCAATTGAAATCGTTCAAGCATTAATGGAAAATTACAAAAAACAAAGAATTGAGCGATTAGAATAAAATCATGTTTTTCTTTTCTATCTATATATAGCATTCAAATATTTTAGGTATTTGTTTTTAGTTTGTTTACATAAGGGTAGATTTATGTGGCCAATTTTCAATAATAAAATTAAACTAACTTACTTTAGAGTTCATACTTTGTCGGTAAATAGGGCTCGATGAGTCTACAAAAGTTCTGACGAGGGAACATATCCAGGTGTCAAATCGCTTTTCGATCGAGCATAT
>JAJEKB010021331.1:1166020-1280678 GCA_022393335.1 Macrotrachela quadricornifera
ATATGCTCGATCGAAAAGCGATTTGACACCTGGATATGTTCCCTCGTGAGAGATTATACTTTCATAGACTCTTCTCTACGAATAACTCCTGTTTTCCTAAAGCTTTGTCCTATAGTGAGAAATTCTGTCTGTAAAAGAACCTCGTGATAGTTAAAATATGTTGAAAGTTTCAGTCAAAATGTTTGCTTTCTTTTCAAGATATTAGATATACAAAAATTGATTATATAATCTTTATTATCTTAAAGAGAAATCCACCATTGTGAGGGAACCTTTCAGCATACTTTCACTATCGTGAGATTCTTTTACGGAGAAAATTTTAGACAGAAATTGCTCACTATAGGACAAAGATTTTCGCGTTAGAAAAATAACCTATGAATATCGTTTGCTGAAAACAATTTATTGAAAACTCCATGAATATTTCTTTGTACTTTGATATGATCTTTTATTGTATTGTATTTCTATCTTTTGACCTGTTTGCATTCAGCTGTACAGAATGATTTTCAGTCTATTAGATTTTACATGATGTTAGATTTATTAAGTGCGAAAATAGTGCTTAACAACTGTCTTTGTTCTATTGCTGATATAAAATAAACCCATCGACATCAATATTGAAATCAACATACTAATACTGATTCTTTAAATATCTTATATCGTGATAAAAAAAATTTGAATAGAAGGATTATTGATAGGGATAACGACTTCCGATTTTGTAACAGAAAATGTACTATTATTTATCTAATTATTCCGTGTCAGAATGATGATGATAATAGTGAGTTATTATTAGTCAGTCACTCAATGCATGATCCAATAAGTATAAATAACTCAAATTTTTGATAGATAAAGGTTTTATATGTTACTGGTATACTTTAATTGAGGATAACGTATCTGCGTTGAATACTTTTCAATTCATACTCATATACTATTATTGAAAAATATTGACAAGTTTTAATTAACAAAAATTTAATATTTTTATTTCGCAGAGTATTCAGTGTTGTCAAAACTATTTTTTATAATGAATACTTCTATATTTTAAAGTTCTGTAGAAAATAGTAAAATATTTCTTCAAACAATATCTATAGAATATCTTATATACGGAAAAACTTGTTAGCTCTTTCATAGCCTTTATTTTATGTTTAAATCGAATAGCAGAAGATAAAAGATTACAGTATTTACTCTAATATTATTTTATTCATATTTCAAGTACGACATCTCCGAAACAATGGCTCACGATCTAAATCAAATAGTAGAGAATAGAAGTCCATAATGTTCACTCAAATATTCTTTGTTTATCCATTTTGTGTGCTATGTATCTGATGAAATGAAGTAAAAGAAAAGTTTGATTGATCAAACTGAAATTTTCAAGGATGACGATTATCATTTTATATTGAACATTTCCTAAAATTTTTCATCAAATCTCCCTTCGCTTTCGAATGAAGACAAAATATCCCTTCGACATTTCTTATCCTATCACATTACACAAATTAGATTTACATCCTCATTTTCGAAGTACCATAAAAAATGTGTTATGATGCTTATTTCTACACGTTTTCTCGACAAAATGTGTGATCATTCGAATTTTCTTGTAACACAGAAATCTTCGATGGTAACATAGAATAGTTCCGACGATGGTGTAACGCACCTGTTGAGATAAGAATAAGAGAGAAGCATGCTTTCGATCGAGTCTCAATTGAGTGTCATTACGAAAATAAATTATTCTTCATTCCTCTTTCTATTTTATAATATTTAACTAGTTTCGAAAACTAAGTTAATATTTATCTAAAAAATGTATGATAATAATAAGAGAGATCTCATTTTTCTTCTATGAAAAATATCTTTATTTTAATCAACGGAAATCAAAATAGAGAGAAAAAATAAATTGTGTAACATATTGAAATTATTGAAACAATATTTAAACACATATGCTATTTTAATATTATTTTTGTGACATTGCAAAAAATGTTTTTTTTTTGTTTGTTTCCTTTTTAACAGTAAATATAAAATGTGCATTATCTTGTTAGAAAAATAAAATTATTTTTAAGATTTTTACAAAAAAAAATCCAAACATTTTTATTACATTAATTAAAATAAAGTAGGAAAAAAACATTTTTGAATCTATGGAAACAAATCCTAATCAAAGATCGAATGAATTATCAACAAATATGTTTGTATCTTTTATTCTAATAAATAAAATCTGAAAATAATTTTTAGAAATGAATCTATTAAAAGAAAAAAATTCTTATGGATTATTTTTGGAATTATTCTTAGTATATTAATTATTTCATCTATTGTTATTCCAACAACTATTATTTTAAGAAAAAATAAAATTGAATCAACAACTACAACAAGAGAAATAACAGAACTAACAACATTAACAACAACAACAACAACAACAACAAGTAATATTTCACTATATTCCTATACAAATGATTTATAATCAATCTTAAACTATTCATTTTCTATCAATTATTTAATAAGAATGTATCATTTGAAGTTCCTCATGTGTGTATATATAGAATTGAATATCGATTATCTCTCATCAATATTTTAATTTATCATAAAATGTCACTTCTAACATTTCATATTGTAAATAATTACTTTATTCTATCTAGATTATACGACAAAAGGATGAATAATATAGAATATTTCTAACATATTAAAAAAAATGTTTGTTTGTTAATAGGTGAATGCATGAAAATATATTCAATATACAAGACAAGTTTATCTAATTCCAATTTATTTTCTATGGTATTAGATTATGTTAATGATGATGATAAACTTGATATAATTGTTGCAGATTTCGAAAGTAATAAAGTCAATATTCTTTTTAATACTGGAAATGGTATATTTATCAGTCAAACAATAGATTTGAAATTTTCTAGACCAGGATCAATAACAACTGGTGATATCAATGGAGATAATAAACTTGATATTATTCTTGTGAATTCTCAAAATGAAAAAATCAATATTCTCATTAATATCGGAAATAACACATTTCAACAAATAATTGATTTAGATGATGACGTTGGATTTATCATAACTACAGGAGATATAAATAACGATAAACAGGATGAAATTATTACCAATTGTCGATATGACCATTGCATCAATATTATTTTTTATACAGATGATGGAATTTTTGCTAAACCAATAACATATGATACAGAAGATGATGTTTTTTTTATAACAACATCTGATTTGAATGATGATAATAGTCTTGATATCATTGTTATATGTATGACTAGAAACACAATTAATATTTTCTTTAATAATCGAGATGGAACATTTACAGATTATATTAGTATTTTAACTGATAATCAACCAAACACAATAGTGACAATTGATATTAATGATGATAATAAAATCGATCTTATTATTACACATATGGGAGGAAGCAATTTTGGAGTTTATCTCAATCAAGGAAATGGAATGTTTAATAGTCCAACGATCTCTAAACCTTATTTAAGACCGAGATTAATAGCAGTTGGTCATGTCAATATCGACGATAAACCTGATATCATTGTCGGAAATTCTCTTTATGATAATATTATTATTTTTTTTAATAATGGTAATAATACATTTTCTAATCAACAAGTTTATCCAATTGGCATTTTTCCATCGTTTATTGCACTAGCTGATATTAATAACAATAATCAATCATATATTATTATAGGCAATACTTCGAGTATTAATATTATATCTATTCATTGTAATTGATTAAATAAACTATCATCATAAGAGAAACAATCGTTACTTTTACTTATCAAAAATATATTCTCAAATTGAAATACAATAGATCTATCTCTTGTTTAATATTGTATTATATACAACAAAAAATAAATTAATGAGAGCCGGTAAAAGTAGCAATAAATCGAGAGATTTAAGTTTTTGTTAATTTATTTGCAAAGCTATCGATTTGATCTACAAGTAAAACAACGATTTAAGTTTGATTAAAGAAAAATAAAAATATGAAGAAATTTATGATATATCAATATTGATTAATTTAATATCGAGAAAATTGAAATAAATGAAAAATCCCATTGAATATTATTATATCAATAATGAAAATTGATTATTCTAAATGTTATTTTCAAATAAAATTTACTATTTAGATTTTCTTTTTATCATCGTATGTTTCTATACATATTCTCTGCAATAAAGACTATAGGCTTGAAAATTTTGGGTTATATTCACTGTATGGTAAGGATTTATCGATCAAATTTTGAATGAATTTCGATTAACTATAAGGGAAAATAAACGAGTTTTGTTAGAACGACTAAGACTTTTCACTCTGTTTGAGTTGACTTGCTTTTTTCTCCGCATCATAATCAATGATGCACTGATATCATTCAAACAGAATCGGCAAAAAAAAGACGAATGTTGAGTCAAAATAATAAAAATAAATAAATTTTTTGTACGTTTTTTTTCGAATTGTTTTCATTTTTGATTAAAACTCACTCAAAATGTTTTTTCATAGTTCGAAACATATAAGAAAGAGAAATGAATTCTTGCTGATATGCCACTTTTTTTATTGAAAAACTATCATAGGTGATTTGACCATACTAAGAAGAAATTTTTGTCTACATATCAAGATTTAATATAAATTAAATCCTATCCACTTGTTGAGTTACGTTCAACTTTCTTAACTTTGAATTTTTATTGACTATTTAACAAATACTTCGTGCTCATTTCGATATTGAGAGATAAAAACTATCTGTCGTTATTGAAGTGTACACAGGCCAGACAATCTTAGTTCTAATAGCTTGTTTATACTCGTTAAGTATATCATCGGACAGATTTATACAACGATAGAGAATCTGCTCTCGATAAACTGGATTTTCATTAAGATGATTGAACAATAGCCGACGGAATGGATAAAGTAATTCGAGTTTACTCATGTCATGAATTCTTAAAGTTCTATTTAACAGTTTTTAAAGTAAACGATTCAACTGTGTAGAGACGCACGGTACATGTACAAATTTGTGGTTTACTTGTGCGATAATGTCTCAGTTGTTCGACTATCCTCTGTGCATCGAAGTTTATCTTCGTTGATGATATCTGAAGTACAGACAAAAGACAAATTAAAACATCGATAAACTGTATAAGAGTGCATACCTTTAGTTGCAAGTTCAGCAACGGGTAAATAGTTCAATAGTATTGTTATGTTTTTTAACTGCCATTGCATAATCACATTTTTCCATTTTCATTCATTTTCTAATGAGTTGATAGATATTTCTGAATAGGAAAATCTTTCTTCCCTGACATACTGAATGAGATCAATCTCTTCACGTTTTACCGGTCTGTGTTTGTTTTCATCATCTTTCTTCAACTGAATATTCTGCTGGAAATTGATTACGTAGTCATTCAGTTCAAATTCCTTTTTTTCTCTCGTTTGAAATACTTATTCGATGAATTCATTTTCAATATTTGAGTATTTTTTCCATCTTACGAATAGGTTTTCATTTGACGGACAGAACCAATGAATTATCTTTTTATTATCGGATAATGAATGCCAAGATAATTTATATCATATATCTATAACACGTTTTTTCTTTTTCGATAGATAAAAAAACAATGTTGTTTTTATTCAGTAATTACACGTTATCCATGTAAAAATCTGTCTATTTAACGCATGTATGAGCACAAGTAGCGCTTGCCCTCTTCTCAAATAATTGTACTAAATTCTGAGATGGAAAAACTTCTTAACATTGTATAGGCTGTTTGCTTTGTTCTATGAGAGATTTCTTAGAAAATCATATTCAGTCCTTTGGTTCGTGGTATCTATGAAAGCTGACTTAAACTTGATTGACTTCACTATTTATTTCAATGCAGTAGCTGAACTTTTTTTGTATGTATTCAGCTCCTTATTAATCCAAAATACCGAATTGTTCGATGTGATAGCATAGTGGCTTAGATAGAAAATCGTCTACTGTACAATTTTGAATCATATCTTAAAGAAATAACATGAACAACAACAACAAAAAGTAAATTTTTTTTTCAAAAAAATCTCTTTTTTGACTTTTGAAGCTTCCAGTATTTCAAGTTGATCTGTTACGGAACAAAGACTTTTTGAAAAACTTTTTCATCAAAACACTTAGACTCAAAAGCTCGGCAAACCCTGAAAATTTCATTAAAATCAGAGAACCTTTTTGTACTGTGTGGTTGAGATCCGATAGAAATACGCACAAGGATAAAAACTACGACCTCTTATACTGATACTTGTGCCACTTGATAAGATCAAAGTACATTCGAAATACCTGGTTTTGTAGTAGCTATACTCACCCTTAATTATTTTTTTCCGGGGAGATGTATTTAGTAGAATTTAAAACATGAGTCATATAAGTAGATATTACAGATTTATTGGAATAAATCTCATTGTTAATCGTCATGTTTTAATGAATGACATTATAATATTATCTCTCGTTATCTCATATGATATGCAATGTGATTTATATTGGTCTAAAATCAGTTATTGATGCGAAACTTCATGAGGTTCACATATTTTTCATTTCATTTTCTTTTATTTTGACATATTCTCTTGTCTTGTTAACATCGGTTGAAAATGAATGTATCAGGATCGAAAATTCTCTCGTCAAATAAAAATAAAATTTGATTAAAACATTATATTCATTTATTATATATTTTAATAAAATCTCAGGCATCATTACTTTTCCTGCATAATTGTTTTTCTCCATCATATCAATAAAATTGACCTTTTATGTGTTGCATAGAAGAGAAAAGATGAAAGAATTTGATCTATCAAATCAAGATAAACAAAATGGAAGTGATTTTAATTGAATTTTTCTCGTCATTTCAATCAATGTGACATTTGACTGTAGAATAAATAATAAAATGTAAGAGCCGCAATACATCTTTTTATTCTACTCTGTCGATCGATTAATCAAGTAGACAGTCAACTGTTATATGTAATTGATATTTGTGTGATTTGATTCTAGTTAAAATCTTTGTCTTGTAACGTTCTAATGAAGAGGTTGTCTTCGTCAAACAGTAACACGGACTCAGAAAAAAATGTAGCTTCTATGTTTCTTTCATTTTTCTCCTAGTTGAAATTTTCTGATCTTGAAAAGATACGACTATACTACCGATAGAACTACACTCAGAGTTTGTCTCAACGCATCTAATTTCGGAGGAGGAGAAGATCGGATTAAGTCTTCTTATGTAGTCAGTCCTATGCATACTCATTCTTTTTATTTTACTTTTAGATAATAGACACTACTTAAACAGATGATGGACTCAAATCTGAGTTTATTGAACACTCGAAGTAATAATCAAATTGAAATACTTTTCAATTTCAAAAATAATATTAAAACAATAATTCCAATGGCTCCTTATAATAATGTAGCATTACATGTTGCTAGTTATTATAAATATAATGAAGTTATTCAATTATTCATAACAAATAGTGCATTGAAATTATTTGAAAATATTTTATCTCAATTAACATTGTACGATGAATCGAAAATGGATGAAATAAGAAAATTATTAGAAATTTCTAACTTACTTAATTCTCAAGAAGAAATTCCAGATAATGATTATATTGAATGGTCATTAAGTGGCGATAATCTAATAGAAAAAGCAAAAGAATTTCGTGCACAAATTGATTTATATAAAACTTATAATAATCAACATCATTTAATAACAAAATTATTAATTGAAATAGTTGAATATTATTTAAATGAATATTTAGTTCAACAAGAACATTTTTCAAAAAATGAAACAAAAATTATAGAAAATTATTTTAAAAAAGCTATTCAAGAACAAAATTATTTAATATATTTTATTAAAGCTTATACATTATCTAATAATTTTCGTCATGTTTTAAATAAACATTTAGCATTGTATATATTAGATTATTTTAACTCGAAATCTTATTCTTCATTACGAACAAAATATCGTTTAATTAATTGTTTAGTACATATTGTTACATTATTAATGAATAAAAATGATTTAAAATGTTATTCTATTGACAATCATATATTAAATCGATCATTTGTTTCAACATAAAAAAACCGTTCAATTGCTGAAATATTTGCTGATAATAGACATTTAGGACATATTTCAGATGATAATGATGATTTAAAACAGATACCTGTTTTATTAAAATATACAATTAAACAGAATCGAACTGGTATTGATATTGAACATATATTAATGATGCCAGATGAAGAAGAAGTATTAATATTACCATTTTCTGTATTTAAAATTAAAAATAAAATTCAACATGATCAAAATATGTGTTTTCCAATGTTAATTGAAATTGATTTAGAAGAGTGTGAAGATAATGAAGACGAGGAAAGTAAGAATTATTATCAAAATAAATCGTTATAATTCAAAACTAGTTCTTTACTGTAAAGGATATTGTAAATTTTAGGAATGCTGTCGATTCATAGACGATGATATATTTTATTTGGCAGATATGTTGAGCTAATACCAAAAATCCAAATATGATCCTAAATAAAGAGCAGTACTCAGCTTTTCTGAAACTCAGAGAATAATTATTGAGACTATTGAGAAGCACTATATTTTAAAAAGTAATTTTGGAATAATGAATCCAAAAAATTGTTGATAAGTTAAATATTTGACCTTTTTGTTTTGGGTTATCCTTGTGTAAGACGTCTGTATCAACGATTTTCCTAATTAATCTTCGAAAGGTTTATGATTTGTTGCAAACTCTGAAATCTTTCAAGATTTTAACTGCCTTATAAACCTGATAGAGATTAGTTTTAAAAGGATGGTCTTGTACGCTAACAGAAGTGCCTTTCATACTATATGCACCTAATAGTTGCTATATTCTTTTCTTTATTAATTAGACTAGCGGTAATACCCGGTGATGCTTGGGAAATCTACATACTGTAAACTTATTATATCAGAAAATGTCAGAAGGCATATAGAGGGCGTGCTTAAGATTTTTTATATATGATTACTACATGTCCCGCCGTGCACACACTTACATTCATGCGTAAATCGGACAATTCAGCAAATAGTGTGTGAATGTGAGTGTTTTTTTTTTATTCATGTCAATTGTCATACTATACGAACACACGCTGGAAAAAGGTGACACTAAGGAGTGGATAAACTAATAATAATAGCAAATACTCTAAAGTCTTTGAAAGATTAGTGAAAATTGCAATATGTCATAGCCTGTATGAAATTTCATTCCGTCCCTCCTCCTGGTTACCCTGACTCTCTTTCGACCCTCGTCTAGACTCAAGGTATTTCATGAAACGCTTGGCGCTGCTGACTCGTATGGCGTCCAAATGCAAAAGAAACCGGCGGAGAGAGACAATCGTCTTCTTTATATATATAGATTATGAGCTATGAGTAATGGAATTTGATCCCACTTGTTGTTGCTTTCTACATTCGATGAGTATTCCACTTATACGATCACTCATTATCTTATAAATTCTATTTACTTTTCCGAGCATTCTTGAACATCTTACGTTCAATGGCAAAAAATGCAGATTATTGTCTATTTTTGTTCTCAAGTTACTGAGAAACACGGTATTCCATAACTATATGATCACTTTTTGGTTCTTCTGGCCTTCTTCCAGTGATCTACTATGATTTCAAGCAGACCCGTTCGTCCCTTCTTCCTGTAAAGTAACTTATTTCTCACGTAAAAACTCTGAAAATGCCTCGCAAAATTCGGACTTTATAATATATCATCAGAAGGATATCGAGATAGTAAAAAGCCTAAAAGGATATGGGCTGACAGCTCTTTCTTGGAAAGTTATGATGGTTTCACTGAATTTTCGACCTATACCTGTTGTCGGAATTTTAAAAGAAGGCCATCGACCAAAATACTTATAACTTTTTAACGAAGATACTTAGAGAGCTCGGGTCTTCATTATTCGAAACTAGAGTGCGATAACATCTTTTTGTCTCTTCTATCGAATAATGAAGAACCCAACTCTCTAACTATTTTCGTTAAAAAGTTATATTTTGGTCGATGGCCTTCTTTTAAAATTCTGATAAATAGGTGGTTAATCACAAAATCAGTTTATAGAATTGAGCCGTGAAATTTTGCCCATAGATAGGTCTAATGATCCTTAAAATCTCCTGGAAATTTCAGCCAAAAAGAATGTTTCTTTCTCGAACTATTGCATTTCCAAAGTACAGGCGCTTGGTCCAGGTAAGTCTCAAAAATCACGTTTGATTGAAAGTTCAATATCTCGAAAAGAACATTCTCAGGATCATTAGGCCTATCGATGGACAAAATTTCACCTCAGAATTTCATAACTTGATTTTGCCGTTAACCGCCTACGTATAGGTCGAAAATTCATTAAAACGACCATATCTTTCCAAGAAAGAGCTGTCAGCCCATATCCTTTAGGGCCTTTTACTATCTCGATGTCCTCCATCAAACGATGTATGAATAAAGAGAATCGGCGTTGGGCACCTCGGGCGGTTTCCTCGTGAGATCCAACATAAAAAGCATTCTACTGTATGAACAAACCATAAGAATGATTAAAAATCCTTTTGAAATACAAAATCAATATTATCTCTTCTACAAGCGCGTCATTAAAATGATTAAGAGTCATTAGGAAACTAAAAGTAAATCTTATCTCTTAGACTGACAAGTCGTTCGAATGATCAAAAATCCTATGAAATTCAGAAAAAAATCTAGTCATCAATGAACTGACAATCTCAGGAATGAAAAATCCGATAGTAATGTAATAATATGATAGATGAGTGAGACATCCAAAATGAAACCTCAGAAGGACTTTTAATGATTTTTGGATATTACGATTTACGATGGTAATACGGCCGTTTTTAGGTCGAAATACTATTGTAAACGGCCTCGTATTGCGTCATATACGACACGGCGAGATATCGTCGTAATACAGACGCGGCCAAAAGGGTGATTTGCGACCCGTTTATAGTCGTAAATATAGCGTTTAAGGCTGTTTATGTCAACGTCAACGGTCGTTTACATGCGTTGTAATGATAGATCTGGTGTATAATAATTTCGTTAGGTTAGCAGTCAGTCTGAAACTTTCCAGTTTATTGTATTGTCAGTTGCGACTGAAATAAAAGACGGAAGTGTTTTTGTTGTTAATCTTCTTAATAATGTACAAAAACAAATTGGAATAAGTTATCGTTCTATTGAAGCGCTTCATAATGTTTATGCAATTTACAAAGAAGAGGTTGTTGGAAAAAATAAAAGCTTTTTGCTCCTGTAAAAATAATTCTCGGTCGCATTAAACAAAACATTTGAATGACACGCTTCCTTTTTTTCTTCCTTTCTTAAAACACGTACACACTGTAAATAAACAGACAAGTAAGAAAATGTTGTTAGTAAACTGCTCGAAAAGACCATTATAATCCTAAGATAGCTTTGATTGAATTCTCAGAGTTTTCTTCGATGTGTTTCGAATCTTTCAAACTTAACGATGATCTTCATACACAGGACAGTTGTTTACTCAGTCTTTTCGAACGATACTGGTGTTTATATTTTTCTATTTTATTAATATACTCGGTTTTACAGGAGACTAACGAAACATTTGTTTACAATATATAAAAATAATTTGAAATTCTATGTCATTCATTTCTCAGATCGTGAAAACCGCCTTTCATGACGTTGCGTAGTCAGAAAATTTCAACAGAGTTTTTCTATTGGTTACAAAATGCATCTTTTATTTCTGACGCAATTTGTTTTTCTGTCATGTTATGCTAAGTTGGCATCGTTTCAATCGAAAACATCTTTCTTTTCTCTCTTCACCTGCGGACTTCCATGAAAAGGAAAAAGTATACATGTTCTGTTTATACAACCATTATAAATGAAAACAATAATTTCAGAATATTATTCATCACCTCGCGTATACATAATTGGTATACTATCGACAAGTTAGAGTCATCTATCTTGTTACTATTGCAAAAATAATTATTCATGTCAAACCTGTCTCTTATCGACCTACCCAGCGAAATTCTACATCGCATTTTTGATCGTCTTGATGTTCAGACTATCCTTGGATCAATTCACTTTTCTTGCAAACGACTCTATGCAGTCACCAACAGCTATGATCGAATTAGTCTTAATCTCGCTTCAATGTCTCAATCAAACCTAACACTTGTTTCTCGTCTTATTCGACCTGAGAATGTTGTTTCAATAAATGCATCTGACAACGACCAACAAACATCGGCTAATATCAATTTATTTTTCTCAATGTTTGAAATTTACCAATTCACTCGACTTCACTCATTGACTCTTTATCAAATTAATGAGAAAAATCTCGAACGGTTTCTACGTGACATTCACACCTGTCCTTTGATATCACTCACAGTCGACTCGTATAAATTAAACGATTACAGCGTGGATTCAATTAGTTGGCAGGACCGCGTATCGCGAAAAAAAAGTATAATCACTATTCTCTCCAGAGCTTTCGCACAGAACAATCGTGTTCAGAAATTTCACTTAGAAAATTGTAGTTACGAAATCACAGAGATATCGTGGCCAGTTCAATATCCCTTACCGCATCTGTCGATTAGAGAATGTGACTTTTACGAGTATTTCTTGATTCTTCGTCGCTTGCCTCGCCTACAGACAGTCGCAATACACTTCGGTACGTCGCATTGTATGTATATGACACCTCCTCTATCTCCGTATGGTGAATGTTACCCACAACTGACCTCTCTAACTATCAGTGACTGTCGGTACTCGATTGAACAATTGCAATTAATTCTTTCATCCACACCCTCACTCGTTTATCTCAAACTGGGTTCACAGGCATCGGATTTCGATTCTACATTCGATGGTTATTTTTGGGAAAAACTCATTCAAACCAAACTATCAATGTTAAATAAATTCGAGTTTTGCTTCAAGAGTTTTTTGTCCAAAAATGATAACACTACTAGTCTTGATTCCATTATTACACCATTTCGATCACCATTTTGGCTAGATAACAAGCATTGGTTGGTCACTTGTGACTTTGTGAAAAAAAAACGATTGGGCGTATCTCAATTCAGACTCTATACAACATTAGATAAAATGATTGATTTTGAAACAGTGTTCAAATGTGAGGTATCGTCGACGAGTAGCGTTCGTCTTCTGACTAGACGTTGGATGAATGGTATGATCGAAGTTACTATGGGAGAAGTATGTATAGATTTGCTTTAGCTTAAAAAATGATCGTTTCTTTCGTGTAAGTTTTATACATCGAACCTTCATTTCTTGTCTTGAAACTGTAAAAGAGAAAGTCAGAACATGTTTTTTCCTCAACCTCTTCTGGGAAAATATTGTTTTCATGGTGCAAAACTCAAATCATTTAGTAATAATGGATTATCATACTGATTCGAATTGCAGTACTGTAATCATGCATTGTCGTTCACTATTTATTAACGTGTACTCACATAAAGTATCTAGCCCTGCAGAGGACCAGAAAATACTGAATAGTAATGAAGTATATAGTTCTATTTTTACCACCATTACATAATAAACCTCGAAGTTAGTCAAGTTAATCACTTTTTAGAAATCATATACACAGACTTCGAAGCAAACAAAACATTAAAAAGAAAGACTATATAAATCTCCTCAATCTCAGCATTTTCTATGTTATACCTAGCCATTAACCGATCTCAATCTCCGACAAAATATCGATAAATCAGGAACACAATATCTTGCTGAGGCATTACGAACTAATACGGTGACATTTATTGCCTTATTATCTCTCTAATAATCATCTTCATATTGTAAAATAGACGTTACGTACACTCGATCTCGAATCCAATAGCATCGATGAGCAAGGAGCCCAATATTTCGCTGATGCTCTGCGAGAAAACACGGTAACACTCATTCTCACTTTACTCCTGTCATATGTACCTTTATTTTTTTTAAAAAGACATTAACTTCACTTAATCTTCATCGGAATTATATCAAGGAACAAGGAGCACGATGTTTTGCTGATGTTCTACGAGAAAACAAGGTTGTTTTGATTCTCTCTTTAATTTTTTAAGATGTATTTTTATTCTATCTAACAGACACTGACCATACTCAATCTTTCGAACAATGGAATTATGGATCAAGGGGCACACTATCTTGCAGATGCTCTACGAAATAATACAGTAATTGTCATGTTTAGTTGTTTCACGTTGATATTCAGTTTATTTAACAGACACTAATCAAACTTAACCTTTCGAGCAATGAAATCAAAGATCAAGGGGCACATTCTCTCGCTGATGCACTACAAAAGAATACAGTGATCATAATTTTCCCTCCAATTACATAATATCTATGTCGATTTTGTTAAACAGACATTGACCGATTTGGAACTTCGACAGAATGCAATCAGCAACGAAGGAATACGATATCTCACTTCTGCATTATTGAACAACACGGTAATATCTATTCTCTAGTCAGATTTATTATATTTTTCTTCGCTTTGTGACACAGACATTGAACACATTAAATCTTGAATATTATCAACTCGATGACACAGGTGCAAAATATCTCGCTGATGCGCTAGAAACGAACAGGGTAGTTTTCATATCTCTTGATCTCTCATAATTATTTTTATTTTATGTAAAAGACATTGACCACGCTCGATCTTGGACACAATAGCATCAAGGAACAAGGCGTACAACACCTCGCTACTGCGCTCCAAAACAATACGGTGATTCTTGTTTTTCCTCACTTTTTTATATTCATCGTTGTTTTGTGAAACAGACGTTAACTACACTTAACCTTCAATACAATTCAATTGAGGAGCAAGGAGCACAACATCTTGCTTATGCTTTGCAAAAGAAGACGGTAAAATTCATGTTTTCGTATCTCTGCAGTATCTATCTCACACTTTCAAACAGAATTTGACCATTCTCGATCTTGGATGGAGTCGAACTGGAGATGAAGGAACACGATATCTGGCTGATGCGCTCAAAATCAACACAGTGATATCTATTGTATCTTCATTTCTCTCATGTTTATATACATTCTATCCAATAGACACTGACTACACTTATCCTTCCAGACAATAAAATTAGCACACAAGGAGCAAGATATCTCGCAGATGCGCTACGCAACAATACGGTAATTTTCCGTCTCTATCTCTCATATTTATCTCAATTCATCGACTAGACATTAACTATACTCAACCTTCGAATCAACCGAATCGATAGCCAAGCAGCGGAATATCTTGCTGATGCATTACGAAATAATACGGTGCCATTCATTGTCTCTTCATCTCATATATTTATTTTCACTTTCTCAAGTAGACATTGACTACACTGAATCTTGATTACAATCAAATCAAAGAACAAGGAACCAAACATCTGGCTGATGCTCTACGAAACAATAAAGTAATCTTGTTTTTCTCTTTATTTCTCTTATATTTGGCTTCAAATTCTGGTACAGACATTGATCACACTTGATCTTGGACGAAATGAAATTGGCGACAATGGAGCACGATATCTCGCTGATGCAGTACAAAATAACACAGTAATTTTCATTCTATTTTCACGTTTCTCGTGTTTTCTCTTCATTTAATTCATCAGACATTAACTACACTAGTCCTCGGCAGTAATATTATCGGAGATCAAGGAGCGCATTATTTGGCCATTGCACTACAAAGCAACACAGTAACTATGATTCTGTCTCTTATACTTATTCTCATCTCACATAACAGACATTGACCACCATCAACCTTAATTACAATAAAATCCAAGAACATGGATTACGTGATCTCGCTAATACAGTACAAAATCACATGGTAATAATTATTTTCAAATTTTGTCTTATATGTTTGCTTTATTATTTGAAACAGACATTGACTACATTGAATCTAGCTGGTAATCAAATTGGAGACAAAGGAGCACAATATATTGCTGATATTTTACAAAACAACACAGTAATCTTCATTCTTGTGTCTTTAATGCACTTTTTTTAAATTTCAAACAGATACTGACCACATTGAACATTGAAAGCACTGGTATAGGAGAAAAAGGATCACATTTCCTTGTTGAAGCATTAGAAAAGAATACGGTGACTTTTATTATATCTTTGCCTTGTACATACTAATTTTCTATTTTTTTTTTGTATTTAGACAATAATAAAACTTGGCGTCAGTTACTGTGTAGTCACCAAGACATGGGAACGTATTGACGATTTGATTGAGCGAAATGCGCAACTAAGCAATAGGAATGAATAACTTTGTCAAAATTGGAACGTGATTTTTCATTAGGTTTTGTTTGTCCTTATAACATTCAAACAATAAAATTTGGAAGCATGACAGTTTATAGTCGAAGTCATAATATATCAATAGAAAAGGAATAACTATTAGATTATTCAATCAACCCAGATCGAAGAATCCGGCCCGGAAACGGTTGGTTTCGGACAATTCCGGAGATTTCATAGAATACTGCTTCAGGAATCATTGTCCTGGGAATAGATAAACATTCTTGCGCGTAAGGGCAAAATCGATTTCAGCGACAATTTGTGTCGAGTACTGATTGACAAAAAAGTGCATACACTTACACGTTGAACATCAACATTTGTTTTTCTTAAGTTACCTATTATTATATCTTCAAGTGCAGTTTTTCTTCAAAAAACATCTGTATAATCTTTAAAAATATAGCCTTGTGAAGTATCATCGTATTCAATATATTCACATGTTGAATCAGCATACTGACACGAAATAGCCTAAATAGAAAAATAAATAAATAAAAATCATTTTTCTATTAAGTTGTTTACTTTTCACAATCCAAATACTCTATTCATTTCACTCCCATAAATAAATGATGGATAGAAAAATTTAATATTGTTCGAAAACAAAACAAATAATTACAAAAATTATCTTTTCCATTACTAAATACGTTCTTTCTGTATTTGGATCAAATTTTTGTATTCCATCATACATTTTGATATACCTCATGCTAAATAAAACTAAAAATTAAATTGAAAAACCTTATTTCTTTACCTTGCAATCAGGATATCTATATGCTTCAAGTTGACCTTGATGTATTCCAAGTGATACAACTAGACATCCATTTTCACAATTAGTTGTTTTCCATTGCTGTCTTTACACAAACAATACGTTCAGTTTGCCAAAATAAAAAAAAAATGAAACTTAATGACTTCAGGTCAACAACAATATTTAAAAAGTTGATCATCTAACATGAAATCTTAAAGTGTTGTTACTCGTTTCTCATCATCAACAAGTTCAGAATTAACCATTGTAACATCGTTTATGGCGGCTATATCTGAGATTTTTACTTTTTCCACGCATTCATCTCGAAAGTGGCTACTAAAGAAAAACAAATTGAGAAAATAGAACTATTTTTCAATTGAATTTAATCCTTTCACGGCGATGTGGTCCACTGGTGGGTAACGCTATATTTTAAGAAGAAACTGTATAGAAAGGCAATCGCTTTTTCTTTTTTTCTCGCACAGAAAGTTAACCATGATGTGTCATTTGCTCTGCTTTCGGCATTTTTTTGATACTTTTATCCCGTAACAGGATGTTCTTATTAAAACATTTTAGAGAAAAAGCTTTTTATGAGCAGAACAGAATGTTTTTATTTTGTTTTGCTGACGCATAGTTCACTTCTCTTGATTGTTGTTCCATGATTTTTCACAGCAACCAGTGCAGAGCTGTGAACATTGTGGGCAGATTCGTTCATTTCGGTTTGTTGACCATTGTCTCTCGCTAGATTTTAGATTTTCCAATGGCTTACCAAGCTGTAGCATGATCATACATCTTGTGTTATAATTTTCCTTGTAAATGCTTTAGGCATTTACTTTTGCCATCCCAAATATAAATTCAAATACCACTTTTTCATATCATTTTATAGTTTGTCGAAGGCATCTATAGTGTGTTGACAATGAATCAGATAAATCTATATCTTGTTTTCCTTCATTGTAATTGAGGACAACTGTACTTTTATGGCTTTTTATTTACTCCTCCTCAGAGCTTGACGATTCAAATTACACTTTAGCAAAATCGTTATCCAAATTACTCATATCACTTAGCAAATTACTATCCTTTTCCGTGTCAGTTACTCCAAGCAGCATTGAAGTCATCGCAAAATTTCGGTCACTTTCGTATAAATGCTGTGCAAAGAATACAGAAACTAGACTGGAACTTTGCTGCATTATCTCATTCTCACGACGTCAAACATATAAGAAAAAAGAAAGAAACAAACTTCAGTAATTATCAAAATCGATGTAAAAATAGAATCCTCTATGTTATGATGGAAACAAAACAAAAATAAATCGAGAGCTCTTCTGAATGTTACAAGAAAGATGAGCATAAATCAAAAGCAAAAAGAATAAGGAATGGTTACACATAATGAAAAGAGAAAAGAATGCATTTGTCAAGAGTTAATACACGTAAAAAATAAAGATTTCACAGCTATCTTTTATAGAAACCGAAGTGCCCTGAAAGGGTTAATCATAAATTTCAAATGAATTAATAAAATCTTTTGGCATTGTCTTTTCATAATGAGACTAACAAGACTTCGTATAGTTATCAACCAATTGGACCAACAATTGTTGTCCTTCAACAATGGAATCATTATCACCATTGTTGTCGTCATAATGATCATAATAATAATCATCATCATATAATCGGTATCAAGCACGTGGATCAGACAAATCTGGATCGCCAAATAGATCTGTTGGACATGAATCGTAGCAGTCGACGTGCTGATTGTCGACTCTGTTGAATAAAAATAGCAAAGGAAATATATACGACACTTGTTCGATAAAAAAGGTGCCACTTTACCTTTTATCAATAAAGTAAAGACATTTTTGCCTAATAGCTTCACCTTTTTCTTGCCTATTGACTTTCGCTTTGATATTATGAGCTTATTGTTCATAGTTAACAATTAATGATGAATGTTGTTGTTGTTTGATTAACCATGAAACATTAATACTAATTACCCGACGTGAAAAGGGTAATATATTCTTTAATGAGAAAAAGAAGAATATATGTAGTGTAAATTAAAGTACATATTTCCAAATTTAATCAATTTACTTGGCTTTTCTCATTCAATTCTAGATAAATGAATTGATTTGATTCCATTGTTGTTGGACACTAAGGTCAACAATAGACAATTATCTATATTATATACTAATGTTTTATTTACTTTTTGTTGTTGAACCTTATGTTTTTTGCTGATAACATAATCGCACGAATGAATAAAAACTATATCTATAGCAGACAAGAAAAATACAATTTGAATGATATAATTTTTTAAATAATTTTTTCGCTATTATAATTTTATTTCATTATTTTATAATAACCCGCGGTGCAAAAGTATCCGTACAAATGTCTAAGGCTCTTGTGCAGTGAGGATGAATCATAGAAATTGGATTGATATGTTTTCTGGTAGAGTAAAAGGAGCTCTTTTGAATGATATATGACTTGTTTATTCATAAGGAGAAATGAGGCTAACGTAAGAAAAACATTGAGGCCTTCGAAAATGCATTGTTACCGGGTGTATCAAATATTTTACGACATTTTTTGTTTTGTATATGTCTCGACTTGAGAAAATGATAAGAGATTTTGATTTTTTTGCTTAGAAGATGTGCTGCGAAAAGCTCTATAAAAACAGTATATGAAAATCCCTGTTAATTGATTCCCATGATATTTTCCATACTCAATATAAATAACTTACATGGTAGTACAATTTTCCAGCATGTTGCGCATGATAAAAATGTTTGGAAGGCCTTCTTTGTTTTGCAGTAGAGATTTGTTCATGCAGCCTATGTAAAGCTTTCAACAACTCACCATTCAAAACAAAAATCATGATGCTTTTATTTCCTGAAGCTGAGATATACGCAAAACAAAAAAGCCTTCGAAACGTTTTTTTCGTGCACAACATGCTGAAACATTGCACTACCATGTAGGTTATTTATATTAAGTACGAAAAACGCCATAGAAATCAAATAATATGGATTTCTGTATATAGTTTTGTGGAGCTTTTTATGACACATCTTTTAAGAAAAAAAAATCGAGATTCTATCATCTTTCTAAGCCAAGATGTATGCAAAAAACAATGTCGCACTTTTGGTACACTCGGTAACAATGCATTTTCGAAGGCCTCAATGTTTTTCCTGTGTTGGTCTTATTTTTCCTTCTGAATAAACAAGTCATACATCATTCGAAAGAGCTCCTTTTACTCTATCAGAAAACGTGTCAATCCAATATCTATGATTCATCCTCACTGCACAAGAGCCTTAGACATTTGTACGGATGCTTTTGCATCGCGGGTTATAATTACTAAAACGAAAATTTTTTGTATGTAATGACATGTTGATTAATGTATGAATCAGATATTGATATGAACAATATGATTCACATCAATGAGTTTGTCTATCTTGATATTTTTTATGTTAAGAAAAATTGAAGTATTTATTGTTTTAAAACTACAGATTTAATGAATTAAAAAATATTTTACTCTTATATTGTCTTGTATATTATTTTATTTTTTGTATTATCAAATTGAACGATACAGAGAGCAAAGAAACATATAAACTAATTGTATATTGATTGAAACAAAAATTAGTTTTTTGATTTTTTTTGATTTTCTTTCGAGTTAATGCCATTCTTTTGTTCAAGCTGTCTTCGTATACCATCAACAGCTGCTGACACAGTTTTCTTAATCATTATATCTGTTGCTTTCTTTGTTGTAGTTTGAGCTATTTTATTCATGCTTGCTGTTTGTTCATCAATAATTGGATCAATTTCACCATGAACTTCTTCAATAATTTTATGTTTAACTTCATTCGATGTTATATTAAGAATAGTTAATTGATTTACTTGTTTTTCATTTGTGTGTGGATAATCTTTTATGTATAATCCATGATAATCACCTGGAGATTTTTTACGCATATTATATACGATATGATCTTTTTCACGCTATAAAGATTTCAGAATGACTCTTTATTGTGACGTAATCTATTTATTTAATAGAGATTACCTGATACTTGGATGGAATTTTACCAACACGTTCATCGATGAAATTTTGTGAGCGTTGAGTTATTGCGTCTGTAACATCTGGGTTAGAGGTACAATTTCCCATTTTTTTTCCACACAGTTAATATCACTCAATGCTATAATAAAAAAATAATGATTGACAGATTGGAACAATAATCTCAAGAATTAAGATCGAATTTTATAGCGTTCGTGTCGTTTTGCTTCGTCATCTAATTATCAATTGACGATCTATTTGTACCGAAAGATGTGCACCGGAGTTACTATTTATTGTGAGAGAAAAATTCTATGTGGGATTATAATAACTAATCGATTCTATCGATATGAAAATCATGTAGTTTACGGGAAATAAACAGCTATAAGGAGCTCGATATTCTGTCTCTACAAACGTTAAAATTGAAAGAAGACTTCACTCAGAAAATAATAAACTCAGTAGAGTTTTATTCATTTCTCAGAAATACGTATAACAATATTAAATGAATACCTACTTTAATGTGAAAACGATGAAATTGCGCAATTCTGTACTTGTATTAAAATTGAATTTTGAGTTATAGTTTGGTCGTTGAACTCAATTGATGTCCGATGAATTTGATGAAGAGAAAATCTAAACCAAAACTGTAGTATCAATACTTCAACATGCAATAAAAGATGGTAACCAAATTTTATATGACAAATAGATGATGGACTTAAGTATGGATGACATCCTCAAATGACAATACGTAAGAGTAGAATGATTGTTCATAAATCATGAAAAATGGAATTGGAAAGAGAGAGAGAGAGAGAGAGAGAGAGAGAGAGAGAGAGAGAGAGAGAAGGAGTTAGTTTCTCTTGTACATACTGCATCAATTCGAAAATGTGAATGTAAGTAATTGCAGAGTTTACCTATTTATAGTAAAGTTTTCTTCCTTTTTTCCAACATTAATACTTAAGATGATATTGTTGCATTTGTTTAGTAAAAAGCATGATATTGTTATATTTCGAAAGGCTGTAAAGCAATAAAATATACTTTATACGTTATTATTTCTTATCAAAGAAATATGCATGTATTGAAAATGAGGAACTAAATCACCAGTCTTTCTTTTATCGTAAAAGCTTTGCATTATTTATTGTGGCAAGACGGCTCTTTTCAACTTAAAAAAGCAAATCATAGGACAGAATAGAAGAGTTTCGTCTGACAAGACATCTTTATCGAAAAAAGTATTCCTGGTTCTTATTGTTAAATCTTATGAAGAATTAAGACATCGATTGAGTACGTAAGAAAAATATATTTATGAGAATAAGTGCATATATTCAAGTTTGAGTATACGACTATATAAGGAGTTTAATTGTAGATGTAGATATTAACTTTGAAAAATGACTTCATCAGTGGGAATCCAATTGGATAAAGTACAATATGAGAGGATCTCTGCTACGTTTTTGTCTGATAGACACACAATAAATGCATAGCTGTGTACTGTAGACTTGTCATTCTGTATCAGTGTACCATTGGTTGCAGTAGAAGTCGTATAGTTTCTCACGCTACATCTTGTGGTTTACTTCTTTTTTTATTATTATAAGTAATGTTCATCGATCTTCAATTCACAGGTCCCTAGACTGCAAGCAAATGAGATGAGCTATTGTATAATAGTATACAGAATATTTTAAGCATGTTTACACTTTGTCTAACAGAAGCTAAAATATGATAGGTTAATCACAAAAAATTCTTAGCTGGTTAAAATTTTTGAAGAAAATTATGTCTCATTATCAATAAGAAAAGAAAATCCCTTATTTTTTTCTTAACTATGTATTCAATGTAATTCATCGTGCGATGATGTACCGTGAAAGATGAAGTAGTATAGATATTTTCTCAATATCGTTTTCAGTTTTCATCATGTAAAAGTAGATGTTTTTTTCAAAAGATTCAATGTAATATTCTCTACAAAACAGACATATTTATTAGTTTCATAAGTGAATAGACCTAGAAGTTCGTATCCCGTAAGAATATCTATCTTTATCAACAAAAATCTGCACGTCAATCTTATCGATGTGAAATATAATGAAAGATAAATTATTATGCACATTTCATCATTATATGATTAAAACTGAATCGAAAAGAACAATAGTCATACACCCAAGGCAAACACAGGGGATCGGATACTGTCGGGCGAGTACGAAATCCGACAAAATCTAGGCGATCGGATCCGACCAGATATTTTCGACGAAATCCGATCGTTTGCTGCAGTTAACATTAATATCCTCACTCCGGATTCACCAAAGACCGACTAAAAGTCCAAAACCCCAAAACGCCAGGATCTGATCATTGAAACCCGTCGTGTCCGACGCCATACACTACCATCCGATAACATGAAATTTTCGGAATTCAACAAAAAAAACAGTCGCGCCTCAACTCTGCAATAAGAAAAAAAAGCTTTCTATCATCAGGATGTCTCAAATCATTTTCCGCTATCTTTTCCGCAACTGAATCTCCTCAATCAAAGAGGCCCAACAACTATTCCAAAAATCACACACATAGCGTATCAAAAAAATACCTCAAAAACTTTTTCCACTCTCGTAACTTTCTAGGAGTAGTGTATCATAAAAGCAAGCTCCAGTACGCATCTCATGCTTACTTTAACAATCATTACTATTTACAAACATCCCGCTCAAAAAACTCTCGGCGAAACATTTACATGCGATCTCGAAGATTGTTTTGACCTATCCAATATGAACGAAGAAGTGAGAAGCACAAGTGAGCGAAAGTAAGCATATCATGGCCTTTTTCATAATACTGGAGAATCGAAATGAGATAGGGCAAAAATATATGGAGAAGATTTGTGAATTTCTCATTGGTTTGGGGTAGATTTTCAATAGGGCCATCAAGTGATGTATGAATTGCCATGTTAAACTATCTGGTTGATGTGTAAATGTGAATGTTAGTACCCAAATCGTTGTTTTTCTTTTATATTATGGCTGTGCAGGAGAAATCCGGTTGCACATTGCCATGATCATGAGTAAAAATATCTCGATTCTTGAGGAGGATCTCACGAGTCTCATGGAATGCTATTCAGTCATATGGAAACTGAATTTATGATATTTGGATTGAAATAAAGGTATTATCAAGCTATCGAAAATCTTATTGTAATATTATACGGTGTTCATGAGGTTGTATTTTTAATCTGATGGATCAAGTTTATTATGTTACGATACGAATCGCTGCTAGAATAGTTTTTGCTCGTCTGAATACTGTTTGTGAGAAAAACCATTATATTGACCATTTTTCTAACACCTTGATCTATAGGAAATCTTATTCTACCATTTGACACAGCTCATCCAGTTGTACTTGAAACACCAATGGAACATATGGAACATGTTTCTGAACGAATCTTGTTCTAACTTCACCGACGTATTAGATGTTCGTCATTCTGTGGCGACTTTACTGCACTGTCGGTATCATCATCTTAAAGAATGTACAAAAAATAATCGTGAAGAAACATATAAATATATTCATAAACGTATGAATCAAGTAATAAAAGACATTAAACAACAACAAAAAGATTGTCAACCAACTCTAAAAAAAACAAAAATGTTACAATCAATCTTGCAGCAATACGAAGGCGATAGTGTTTACAAACAATCAACTGATGAATTTGATAGTTCAGATAGTGAAAGTTATGCATTCAATCCACCAAAAATGGATGATTTAAATCGCTATTTATCAATAAATATTACTAAAGCACTCTTAACCGATAATCCACTTGTTTTTTGACGCAGCCATCAAACAACATTTCCATTTCTATCCAAATTAGCATGTCAAATACATTGTATACCAGCCTCTTCGACAACAGTCAAACGACAGCTTATTGGTGCAGGCTTTGTCATCAATGAATGTCGAACAGTATTAGATCCTGATCAAGTGAATAATATACTCTTTATTCGTTCTATGGAAAATATGAAACTTGTTCAGTGATCTATAGTAAGAACTTTCTTCTTTTTTGTTTATATTTATTTGTTTCTAGCCATTGTGTACTTGAAGTAATATTTTCATTTATTGATTTGATTTTTGTCATGTTTGACTATCTTGTATAGATTGAGAGAATGACATGTGTTTTTTTTCATTGTCAAAATAAAGAAAGAATTATGAACTCGAATCTAATAAAATCACAAAATACAAGAAAAAATAATATAATATTTGGTTGTGTTAGTCGAGTTGATAGATGTGTTAAGAAATTGCACATTTTTAAAGAAGTATTTGACAAGTGTGAAGTTCCATGGGACAGAATGGGGAGAGAAATTTTTAAGATTGTCCCATCCCATCCTGCGGGAGACCCTGGTTAAGTAATAGAAGTACTCGTTTCTATAGAATGCTTATGCTGACAAAGAAGTAACAAGATGTGTATGTCCCATGGGCGATTCAATATAAGCACTACAATGTTAGCTAAACTGTGCCACGGTAACAAGAGCTTCTATCGAATATTTGGAAACATACCTCGTTGGCGATCAAAAAAAGGCAAAAAAACCAATCCCAAGCGAATCCCTTACCTCAAGAAACAAGATTGTAGCGTGAGATACTTTTATTGCTGTGAGTTTAGTGACTTATCAACAGTTGATAACAAATGCAGATGACCCTTACTACGTTCCAATTTTAAAAATTAAGTTATTGAGAACACTAGAAGGCGACTCGATCGACGAGGGTGATGAAGATAAGAGGATAGTTTCACATATTGATGGCAATTAACGAAGTATTTTCAACCTAAGATATTCTAAGACGATGAGTTCGAACACCGGAGAAATGAGCGGATTCCGCTGGAACTGGTCGGAAAGATCCGAAAAAACTACCGGAACCTGCAGAAAAATACCGAAAATCAATAAAACATGGAAGCAGTATTCCGAACGCGATTTCTGCAGATTTTTCCAGCGATTTCCGATCGCTTTTTGTGAGGAAGAGCAGGAAGTTAGGTGGAAATCACCGGAAAAAACTCGAAGACATCCTTTCTGAAATACTGCTTCCATGACATCGATGGAGGACTCCAAAACCGACCATTTCCTTGGCGGACGCTTGGACAGAGATAGTACTCATACAGATCTAACATCAATCGAGGAGAAAAATTCAATTTCTTTCTGCTTAGCTCTATTGATAAGCGGAAATCATCAAATCTCGATGAATTGAATTGATTTTTCATGAAAAAATGGAACAAAGTCTATTTGGTTCGTCTAAATTATTTGATCAACTCCAAGAAAGTGCAATATTTGACCTTAATTGATTTCAAAGAAGAAAGAGTCAACTATCAATCCTGATACTTTTGCACTGTGCACTATGTCTTATTCGTGTATATATTTGATTTTCGTATCCATCAAATACATCCTTAGAAACACGTGGATGTTGATGGTAAAAATTATTGCACTTTACTGTAAATATATATCGAAAATTTTGTTTTTTAGCCAATAGACAACTGAAATTACATACGATATCAGATCTTGGAAGTGGGTACCAAGTTGCAATTATTTAGTAGAAATCAACAAAAGAACCATTATGATCACTCAGTTAATCAATAGAAATCTTTTCAGTATCTTCAATGATGAAAATATAAATTGTAATCAATAATATGCACCTTTTATAATCTCTCTACAAATTTTATTTCATTTGGAAAGATATCATTATTTGGCATAGCTTTTGTACATCCATACATGATTAATCGATGTTTATGGTTTGACATATTTTATTTCAATTGTTTCCTTTTGGTTAAATTGTATTTTGACGATCAATTATTCTGTAATAATACTGATTGAATTTGAACTGTTTAGCCCTTTCTGACAGAATATGTATTTTTGTTAATGAACGTATGTAATCGAAAAATCGATTAAAGCCATTCAAATATTGAAAAGCAAAATTTGTCGCAAAAACAATGTACCATAAAAGACCGAAAAAAAGTAAGGATATTCCATTTATTAAAAAGAAATCGTTTTTTTTTATTTTTCATTATTTTTGTCTACTCACGAAATCTCTAAAATAACTAATATAATGTCTGAATATCACTTGCTCGAAGTAACTAATATCAGAAGCAATATCAATAAACGAAAAATTGTTACAAGGCATTCTGCTATTTAAATCATTGAGTAGCTGTATATTATCTTGAAAAATATCTCTTTTGAGAAGCTATGACTTTACATTCAACGATCTTCGTATGAAACAGATATAAATAGTTAGTACTCTATCTCTACTACCAAAATACATATTCAAACTAAATTAATTTTGTATAATCCAAATGCACAAATCAAAATAAAAAAAATTGGTGCAAGTCGTGTGACCTCCATTGTACTTATTTCTTCATACACAAGCTATTTTATTAATACTAGAGAAATATCCCTGCTAAAAACATCAAATAAATAAATATTCGCAAGTTTTTAGTCTTCAACAAAAATGTTGTAATTTTCATGAAAAGTACAAACATTCCTTTCAACATATCTCTTCAGTTTCGTAGTCAAAAGTGAAAATTGAGTTTCAAATTTCTTTTTGCAATTAAGAATTATGTTTTTGTAAGGACTCCATCGAACTAAAACATTGGTATAATTTGTTAGTCTGGATAGGTATGCGACAGCTCAGTTCAGTTCACAATGATCTGATGTGGTCGAGCTATTTCCATTCTTGTGAACTGAATTAGTGGACCAGTTCTCTTGACCAATTCATCGAATTCTAAAGTGGTATGAGCTTGTTGATGTTGTGATGTATTTTGAGCCTTTCCCCATCAACAGAATACTTTTCTTCTCTTTTGGGATTTTCTCCACAAAAAAAAACACTTTTATTCTTTTCTTAGATCAGTCCCACAAAGAAAATATCTTTATTCTGTTCTTACATCAGTTACACTCAAGAACATCTTTATTCTTTTTTTAGATCAGTCACACAAGGACAATACCTTTATTTGATTATTAGATCAGTCATATAAGGACAATACCTTTATTGATTTTTAGATCAGTCACACAAGGACAACACCTTTTTTCTTTTTATAGGTCAGTCACACAAGGACAACACCTTTATTCATTTTTAGATCAGTCACGCAAGGACAACAACTTTTTTCTTTTCTTTTTTTGAAAGAATGTTATTGTAAATAACATTCGTTCTCTTTCGCCTCCTTCTTTTCTTTCTCTTTTCTCCTCCTCCTCCTCTTCCTCTTCTCACTCTTTCCTCCTCTTTTTCTCTCACTTGTTCTATCACGATTCGTAGATATATATAAGAGCAGAAATATCAAGATAAAATCATAAACAAACGTTTACTTCCAGTCGATTACCAGTCTTAGTTTGTTCGTCAATCAAACAACTCAAAATGAATGCCATGAAAATCATAATTTATGCCATCTTTATCTGCGGTCTTTTAGCATTCTGCTGCAAGGCAACAGCAAGCAACGAAGACTTTAGTCTCGAAGATAGCCAACAAAATATCTTCAAAGAATTGCATGAAGGGACATTTAACGACCGTACAATTCGTTCCGTTTCCATTGGTTCACATTAATGATCAAATCTCTCATCCCATGCACAGTAATGAGTAGCTACTAGAATATATCCCTTAAACTGCTCATTTCTGTCATGATCTTCAATTGATCATAAAATTGAACTCTTTGCTTCGAACTAAGTGAAATATTAGAAGAGAATATTGTTATGAATTATTCATTTGTCATGTGTTCGTCGATCATGTAATCCATTGACAATCTTTCTTTGGAATTGAATGACATATTAGAACAGAATGTTCGTATGAATTATTCATTTCTCTTGTGTGTCTCAATCATCTAATTCATTGCAAATCCTTCTTTTAATTGAGTGAAATATTTGAAGAGAATCTTCGTATGAATTATTCATTTGTCTTGTGTGCCTCGATCATCTAAACCATTACGAATCTTTTTCTAATTGAATGAAATATTGAAAGAGAATGTTGCTATGAATTATTCATTTGTCATGTGTTCCTCGATCATGTAATCCACTTCAAATCTTTCTTTGGAATTGAGTGACATATTAGAACGGAATGTTCGTATGAATTATTCATTTCTCATGTGTTCCTTAATTATATAATCCACTTTAAATCTTTACTTTAAATTAAATGAAATATTGGAAGAGAATGTTCCTATGAAGTATTCATCTGTCTTGTGTTCGTCAATTATATAATCCACTTCAAATATTTACATTGAATTGAGGGAAATATTGGAAAAGAATGTTGGTATCAACTATTCATTTTTCGTGACTTCCTCAATTATCTAATCCACTTGAAATCTTTCTTTGGAATTGAGTGACATATTAGAAGAGAATGTTCGTATGAAATATTCATTTCTCATGTATTCTTCCATTATATAATCCACTTTAAATCTTTACTTTAAATTAAATGAAATATTGGAAGAGAATGTTCCTATGAAGTATTCATTTGTTTTATGTTCGTCAATTTTATAATCTACTTCAAATCTTTCCTTGGAATCGAGTAAAATATTGGAAGAGAATGTTAATATGAATTATTCATTTGTCTTGTGTTAATCAATTATATAATGCACTTCACGTCATTCTTTCGATTGAAGCAAAATTTTAATATAGAATCTTTGTTTGAGCTATTCAATTGTCACGGTTTCGTCAATCATATAATCCAATTCAAATGTTTCCTTCGAATTGAATGAGATATTTAAAGAGAATGTTCGTATGAATTATTCATTTGACTTGTGTGTCTCAATCATCTGATCCATTGCAAATCTTTCTTTTAATTGAGTGAAATATTTAAAGAGAATGTTCGTATCAATTATTGATTTGTCTTGTGTGCCTCGATCATCTAATTCAATACGAATCTTTCCTTGCAATAGAATGAAATATTGGAAGAGAATGTTGCTATGACTTATTCATTTGTTTTGTGTTCCTCGCTCATATAATCCATTGCAAATCTTTCTTCTAATTAAGTTAAATATTCAAAGAGAATGATGGTATGAATTATTTATTTGCCTTGCGTTGATTGATCATCTGATTCACTTCAAATCTTTCCTTGGAATAAAGTGAGACCTTTGAATAAAATACTGATATGAATTATTATTTCTCTTGTGTTTCTTGATCATCTAATCCACTTCGAATCTTTGTGTGGAATTGAGTGAAATATTGGAAGAGAATATGACTATGACTTATTCATTTGTTTTGTGTTCGTCAGTTATATAATCTACTTCAAATCTTCCTTTCCGATTGAAGCAAAATATTAGTATAGAACCTTTGTTTGAGTTATTCAATTGCCACATGTTCCTCAATCATATAATTCAATTAAAATATTTTCTTGGAATTTATTGGAATATTGGAAGAGAATGTTCGTATGAATTATTCATTTGTCTTATGTACTTCGATCATTTACTCCATTACAAATCTTTTTCCAATTGAGTGAAATATTGGAAGAAAATGTTCGTATGAAGTATTCATTTGTCTTGTGTTCGTCAATTATATAATCTACTTCAAATCTTTCCTTACGATCGAGTGAAATATTGGAAGAGAATGTTATTATGACTTATTAATTTGTCTTGCGTTCGTCAATTATATAATTTACTTCAAATGTTTTCTTTGGAATCGAGTGAAATATTGGAAGAGAATGTTCCTATAAATTATTAATTTGTCTTGTGTTCATCAATTATATAATCTACTTCCAATATTTTATTGGAATCGAGCGAAATATTAGAAGAGAATGCTGATATGAATTAGTGATTTGTCTTGTGTTAGTCAATTATATAATCTACTTCAAATGTTTTCTTTGAATCGAGTGAAATATTGGAAGAGAATGTTAATATAAATTATTCATTTGTCTTGTTTACCTCGATCATCTAATCCATTTGAAATCTTTCTTCTAATTGAGTAAAATATTTGAATAGAGGGTTTGTATCAGTTATTCAATTGTGAACCGACGTATGATTAAACAAATAGGTCGAAAACGTTTCTTTCCAATGAATACCATATTTAGATAGGTTGTTTGTTTCAATGATTAAATTAGCCAGTGTTCGTTAATCGTCTAATCCACTTGAATACGTATTTCAAATTGACTGAAATATTGGAAGAGAATGTTCGTATGAATTATTCATTTGCCGTATGTTCCTCGATCGTATAAACCATCTGAAATCTTTTCTTGGAATTGAGTGAAATATTGGAAGAGAATATTACTATGAATTATTCATTTGTCGTGTGTTCTTCGATTCTATAATCTCCTCCAAACTTTTATACTGCGTTGAATAAAATATTCGAAGAGAATGTTCATATGAATTTTTTATCTGTCGTGTCTTCCTCAATCATATAATCCACTTCAAATCTTTAGTTGGAATTGATGAAAATATTGGAAAAGAATGTTGGTGTGAATAATTCATTTTTTGCGTGTTCCTGAAATAAATAATCTACATCAAATCTTTATTTGAAATTCAGTAAAACATTGGAAGAAAATGCTCTTATGAATTTTTTATCTGTCGTGTCTTCCTCGTTCATATAATCCACTTCAAATTTTTTCTTGGAATTGAGTGAAATATTGGAAGAGAATGTTACTATAAATTATTCATTTAACGTTTGTTTCTCACTTATATAATCCACCTTAAATTTTTTCATTTCGAATTAAGCAAAATATCAGTGCAAAACTTTTGTTCAGGTTATTCAATTGCCATGTATTCGTCAATCACATAATCCACTTCACATCTTCCCTTTGAATTGAGTGAAATATTGGAGGAGAATGTTAGTATTAATGATTAATTTATCTTGTGATTGTCAATTATATAATCTACTTCAAATCTTTCCTTTGAATTGAGTGAAATATTGGAGGAGAATGTTCGTATTAACGATTAATTTGTCTTGTGATTGTCAATTATATAATCTACTTCAAATTTTTCCTTGGAATTGAGTGAAATATGGGAAGAGAATATTACTATGAATTATTCATTTACCGTGTGTCCCTCAATTACGTAATCCATCTGAATTCTTTACTTTGAATTGAGTGAAATATTGGAAGAGAACGTTGTTACGAATTATTTATTTGTCATGTGTTTCTCAATCATGTAATCCACTTGAAATCTTTCCTTGGAATTGAGTGGCATATTAGAAGAGAATGTTCATATGAATTATTCATTTCTCATATGTTTCTCAATTATACACTGCACTTGAAATCTTTCCTTGAAATTGAGGGAAATATTGGAAATGCATGTTGATATGAATTAGTTTTTTGTCGTGTGTTCCTCGATTATCTAATTCACTTGAAATCTTCATTTCAAATTGAGTGAAATATTGGAGGAGAATGTTCCTGCTACGAATTATTGATTTGTCATGTGTTCTTCGATTATCTAATCCACTTGAAATTTTTCTTTGTAATTGAGTGACATATTAGAACAGAATGTTCGTATGAATTATTCATTTCTCATGTGTTTTTCAATTACAAAATCGATTTTAAATCCTTCCTAGAAGTTGAGGGAAATATTGGAAAAGAATGTTGATATGAATTATTCATTTCTGGTGTGTGCCTCAATTATATAATTCATTTTGAAATGTTTTGTTGGAATTGAGTGAAGTATTGGAAGAAAATATTACTATGAAGTATTCATTTGTCATGTATTCGTCGATCATGTAATCCATCGTAAATCTTTACTTTGAATTGAGTGAAATAATGGAACATAATGTTACTATAAATTATTGATTTGTCGTGTGCTTCTCGATCATATAATCGATTTCAAATATTTCGTTTGAATTGAGTGAAATATTGGAAGAGAATGTTGTTATGAATTATTCATTTGTCATGTGTTCCTCGATGATGTAATCCACTTGAAATCTTTCCTGGGAATTGAGTGACATATTAGAACAGAATGTTCGTATGAATTATTCATTTTTCGTATGGTTTTTTGATGATATAATCCATTCCAAATGCTTCGTTTGGATTAAATGAAATATTGGAAGAGAACGTTACTATGATTTATTCATTTGTTTTTGTGTTTTTCGATCATCTGTTTCACTTCAAACCTTTCCTTCGATTGAAGCAAAAGTTTAGTATAGAACCTTTGTTTGAACTATTCACTTGCTACGTGTTCCTGAATTATATAATTCACTTTAAATATTTCGTTTTAATTGAGAGATATATTGGAAAACAATGTTGGTATGAATTCTTCATTTGGCTTATTATGTTTTGTCACTGTTACATATTTGTTCATTGTTTTCTTCAGATAGAAAGAATATTTGAATAAATAGTTTAATCAGCAAGGTATGTTGTATCAATATAGTGTCTCGTTAAGAAGATATTGAGAAAATGTTCTGATATTTTGTTTTATGAGTTGTATATTCTTCTTTGAGTTTATCATTTCCAGTATTTTGTACTTGTGAATTGATTCGATATTTCTTTTTTTTGTAGGACATATGGCACAAGTACAGCTCAACGTTACAAATTCATCAGAGCCATCAACCATGTGCAACATCAAAAAACATTTTTCGATAATTAGCTCCTTTTCTTCATTTCTAAGTTTTTTCTTGTTCCTCTTATATTCTCGGTGCATATACTTTCTCTATTGTATTCTCGATTTGCTTGCTTCAATATTACAGTCTCGCTTTATGTATCTCTATTTTTTTTTGACTTTTTCGCAGGTTTCAAAATTCTAATAAATTATATAAACTAAAAATGCATCCGACTTCGTTGTTGAGAACAAAATCAACTATTGTTAGCAATCATGAACAATGTATTATTTTCTTTCGAAACTCAAAATCATACATTAGGACCAGACATTAATGAAAACTTGAATGTCTTTGATTATGTACACAGACAGTGAGGAGAAGAAAGAATGTGCAATAATTAAAGCTAACGAGAAAAAGAATGTATATTTATTCACGGTGAGCTGTCACGTAAAATACAATGGTTGTCGATTGAATGATAATTTCGTTTGTTTGCCAAGTACCTCCCACAATGTTTTCCAAAACAAAAGTTTGCATATACACAAATAAAACCATACACCAACGAAAACTTCAATGATTTTGATTATGCATAAAAATAAAGCCGATGTATACTAAACAAAGAAAATATAAGTAAAACATAATTCATTAGTGTTGAATTCTACTGTTACGAGAATTTAAAATAAAGAAATAAAATATAGATGGGAAATAACTTATTTGTATTGAATTTGTTTATTACGAGTATATAACACAAAGAGTGAAACTGGACATAAAAAGTAGTTAATTTGTATTGAATCTGTCTACTAACAGAATTCACACTAAAGGATCAAAATACATATGGCAAATAACTCATTTATGAGCGACTATTCGAAGCAAGCTATGGCAGACTCTGTTCAATCGATATTCACAAATTTAATTTTATTATATATTTTACTAGAGGAGGTGCCCACTGTAAAGAGAATATGGTTAAAGTTTTGCATCTTCAACCCGAATTTTTCTGCTGTACATAACACGTCTTTTACAGGACTGTTCCACGCGGTGGCTGAGCCATCTGCAACGGAAATTTTCCCCTCGCTCCTGAAACCTCTATGACAGGACTTTTACCGGTATGCGTCAGGCATTTTTAACAGGATTGTTTCTGCTATGCACTACGTGTTTGCCATAGAACTTTTCTCATCGTACGTGATACCTCTTTCACAGGACTTTTTCCACCGTGCGTGGGGTAGCTTTTAAAGAGCATTTCCTGCCATGCATCAGGCAACTTCAGTTGAATTCTTTTTATCGGACTCAAGCTGCTATCATCGCTCGCATTCACTTTGAGCACAATCACTCTCAAAATTGCATTGAACTGCGTCATTTGATTAGAAAGTGAATAAAATCAGTCTCTTACAATTTGGATGAAGTTTCACGCACGTCTTTTTGTTTTCACCCCCAATCATTCCGCCGACTTTCGTTAGCGCACTCAAGGAACTGATGTGGATAGTTCCATGATGCTATCTCTCACGATGATTAAATACATAGCAAATAGTCTTATCAGAATCTCGATCTGTATTGATTACGATGAAATTTCATCCACCCTTTCCATACGCCCCGTTTAGTGATTCCAACCTCAAGTTGACCTTCCTCCGGGTCTGGGGATGCACTATGGAAAGTTTGGTGACGCTAGCTCGTACAGGAACCGAATGCATAACGAACAGACAGACACACACAGACAGACATTCTTCTTTATATATATACAGGGTGGTTCAAAACCTTTACGCCCCCTCAGTTCTACCTATAGATCAAATGGTTTCATCAACAATTTCATACCAAATCGTAGCCCGTAAACTTCTACATCCACCTGTACTATCGAATCAGGTGTTGTCTATTACATAATCAAAAGAGCTTATGCCATATGTACCAGAGTGCCATATATCCTCTAATTTAGAATGTATGCCATATATTCTCTAATTTAGAATGTATGCATCATTCCATTCACCTATTCGAATATATCATGAAGTTTCTGATTTATTGAGGATATAAACTGCTTAACAGTAAATTTTATAACTTTAGAAATTGATATGACCTCCTCTGACAGCTGCGAGAGCGTCAAATCTTTTCCTCATGGAGCACAGCAAATCAACAAAAAGATCTGTATCGTTTTCTAGGTCCTCAAGGACACTCTCAAGGTTAGTTTTGAGAGCGTCATAATTGTATCTATCTTGAGGATCTTCACTTGCCATCAGCTCTTCAACTCTATCTTTGATAATTGCACCGATGTTCTCTGCAGGATTCATGTCAGGACTATTGCCAGGCCAAATCGAATTGCCCCAGAAATGCACTCCTTCATCTTCCAGAAAATGTTGTGTTGCATTAGCTTTCATACAGGGTGCCTTATCGTGAAGAAATATGACTTCATCTGTATCAACAACATTGACTGGGTTATGCAGAAATGGAATCACATGTTTCTCCAGAATAATGTCACGAAAATAGGCGCCATTCCACGATTGACCATCCCCTTTCAGAACCCAAAGAAGTTTCTTTGCAGTGAACATAACGAAAATTCCAATCCATTTTGCGCTCTGAACCATTTCACGGTACCTTTCATCATCGGTGATGTCTTCGACAGATTTTGCCCAAATTCTGTCATTTTGATGGTTTGGTTTTCTTATCACATAGATATAAAATTCATCCGACGGCGCCATATGTAGGAAATCTTCCTCGGCCCAGTCAGCAACGAAATTTGCAAGCCATTTTCGATCCTCAACATGTGTGACTGTTTTCAGTGGCTTTGAAATAACATGGAATGGTTTTAATCCTTGTCGCTGGCGTTCACGACGAACCGTAGAATAACTCACTTTCTGTCCTGTTTTCTCTAAAATTTCTCGTGCCACTTTTCGAGAGCCGCTGCTTCTAACACCACTTGCAGAAGCAACAATGTTTCTGCTTTCTTGCGAGAGCACCTGAGGCCGACCACCTCCAAATTGTGTATAGCATTCTTCGACTGTTTTGTTCCAAGTCCGTCGTACCCAGTCTTCACTACGATGAAGCTTTTCAGAAATCCATTCGCGACTGATAAATGTCTCCCCTGTTCTTGCAATCATTTCATCGCGTATCTCACGGTATGTAATGCAACGAATTCGATCCACAAATCGTTGTTCTTCTGTGTCAGGAAGAGTGGCCATTTTAATTTCTTCAGTTTCGATATCAGGAACTTGTCGAAGTTCAGGTAATAATTAACTCAGTTCTTGAGGTAACGAAAACAGTTATCTTCACGAGCAAAGAAACGTTTAGAACATGAAAGAAATGAAAAACATTGAAAAAGTGTCCTGGTTATTCTTTTTCTTTTTCTTCATTCCTTCCTTATCTGTACGTGCACATATGCATGTATCGTCCCTGTGTCTTTTCCTTCATTGTTAATCATGAGTATATGGCTGCACTCGTTGATGCAGTTGTTTACGGGCTACGATTTGGTATAAAATTGTTGATGAAATCATTTGATCTATAGGTAAAACCAGGGGGGCGTAAAGGTTTTGAACCACCCTGTAGAATAACAATAACTTTTCACCTCTAATTTCAACTGAACTGATGCATATCTCTGTACTTATATCAAAATATAAATATAGCAATATCTCATAGGCAGAAGAAAACATATTACAAATTGTAGACTATTAAAATAGATATTGTTTCTCTACTATATAAGCAAAGATATATGGGAGCATGGGCGGCGGAGTGGTCTTGGTCTAGGGTAGGCTCAACTTTTAAGCCAAGCCAGCACCGAGAGTTAATTGAAAGACTTTTTTCGTTTATAATAGTGAGTACTACAAACTTTCTTGATAGGTTTAAATTCCGTAGAATTTGATAACTAAAGGATGGTTCGAAAGTTTCGACCCTTCTAAATAAATCGATAATACCTACAACAAACTTATACAAAGTTATTGATCAAATTGGTATTTTGTAGAGGAAGATGAGAATTATCATTTAAAAATAAAATATTTCGAAATACATAAATCTATTATAATGTTATGGTCATTTTAGCAGCTTTGAGCTAGCATTCCACTCCATCTCTTTCTCCTCCTTTTCTTCTGTTCTTTTAAAACTTCTCTTTGTAGCCTCTTTTTTTCAAAAAAATCCACTTTTCCCTCTTTTCTCACAAACAAGCACGTCGTTGGCCAAAAAATTCATGAATATACTGATTATTGTTATCGTATCGTACAAAAATATTACATAACAAACTAATGTGCTGATCAGTCATGTTGCATAGCTAAGGCAGCTAAAGTATATGATTTTAGTGATCAACTTCAGTGATATTATATATGCATAATCGGAACCCAATTTTTGTAGCTCTCTAGCGTAAACAAAAGCACTCAACAATGTTTTCAATGCGAAATTGTCATTCTCTCACGATCTTAACACTTTTTTTTCTAGTTAAGATCGACGTGTAAAATTATAATCTCGACTTCACTTTTCTTGACCATATTTTTCGGTCTCAGAGAAGCTTGTGATATGAATCTAACAATGATTAGATAACTCGTAGCGCAACATATGCTGCAAAGCAAAAAGTTTCTAGGATCACTAGATTCAGTCTAGAATTTTATCGGATTCAATAGGCTTTGTTCGGCAAGATACTTTCCGATAGTATGATAACATAAGTTGAAGATTTCTGCTTATCAGAAAACAAAGTAACCTCTCTTCCTCTTTTTCCAAGTTTTTTCGTATACAATCATATTTTGTATGTTCGTATATCTCGAAAGCGTACGCGGAGAAATACAAAGTAAAACAAAAAGTGTAAAGGAGTTCTGTTTATCTATAAAGGATCATATTTTTGTGTATACGATCACATTACTGGGCGATAGGAAACGCTGATGTATTTGCTTGACATTGGTTAATATTTACGACGATTCGATGTTACGTGGAAGAAATTGGATACGATGAATGCAACAGCAACAAACAGAGATACCCGATAAACCAAAAAAAAGAGATCATACAATCTACTCAATACAAGTAAGTCGTTTTATACAGAACCCAAAAAGATGATCATATGTCACTGCGAAAAATTGAGCATTTTCAATAGCACGCGGTCAAATAATTCCCACAAACTTGCTGTCTGTACACAGCTGTAACCAATGTATTAATTTATATTGAGAAATCTAAAAGTGAAACTGACTTGCGAAAAATGGTCAAAATCACGGAAGGATAGCCGAAAATTGAAAAAGTGCAAGAAAAACTTTCTCACATGCGCAGGCATTCCAAAAAAGAAACAAGACGCAAAAAGGACATTTAATAAATTTTGATTATTTCTATTTCTATATACTTACTTCGTTACACAGTAATATAATATTCAGATACTATGTAGATAGAATATTTTTCTAATATTTTCCGGTTTTCTAATGGATAAATAAGCAACTGCACAAAAATCTCTGAACAATTTAGAAGTTTCATTTTTGTTTTTCTCTTTAAACTCACGTTTAACCTATACTGATAACGTACGAGTTTTGTCGGATCTACAGTACTATAGTGCCGATGGGTTTTAGTTTTCGTCGAAATGAAACTGTACACCTCTTTTTCTTCTCTTTCTTATTGAAAAGTCTCTTTTGTTTTTCAAGAATACTGGGCATCCTTTTTTCTGTTTTTTTTCATAATGTTGGCGAGATGCCAGATCTATTTCCAAATATTTTTTCAGATGATAACTCTTCTCTTTCTCCAAAAAGATGATGTAATTTAATCAATAACTTCATATAACCCATGTAAAAACAAATAGGCAAAAACCAAGTTTTTTTAGCAGAGAAAATACAGGAAAAGTACTTATACATGAACCTTTTCAAGTGTTTTTATACTTTTTAGCTAGAAAGTACTGTTAAGTACTTGTTAACGTAGGAAAAGTCTGAGAAAGTGCCTTTTAAAGTGGAAAAACTATGTCAAAGTACTATAAAAAGTGAAAAATAGTGGGAAAAGTTACTTTATTTTACTCAATTAATACTAAAACTACTTAAAAGTGATTTTTGTTCATTTTTCTTCTACATGGAAAGTTTGTTGTAGATACTATCGATTTATAGATAGTGTTCGAAACTTTTGAGCTACTTTTTAGAGAATTTGAACATTAAATAGAGCTTATATAAGCCTCTTTTATCTCCTCAATCTAAGATAATTCGAGCCTACCCAGGCCCCGTGACTCCGCCGCCTATGTATGGGAGTGATGAATAATATTCTAATGTAGGCTGATGAAAGGAGTCATTCTTGCAATCATTCATTCTTTTTATTTGTGCAAATAAATCGAGTTGTTTTAGCTTAAAACGGCTTTTTTTCTTATCTTATCCTATATCATACATCAAACGCAAATGTTAATACTCGTTTATGGGATTCGTAGGTCGATAAAAACGTCAATCCCTATTTGATTATCTACAAGTATAAAAGCCGATAATTTTAGAATATTTATTCACATATCTCAAGGTTACGATCAAAACATGCCGTTATTGTCGATAACTGTTTTGTTCGTTTTATTCATTCATAATAATTTAATATCATCATTTTATATGCATAATAGAATTTCAATTGGATTAGATAAACGTTTATTACCATCGTGTGCTTCATACTGCCATTCAAATTGTACACGCTGTGAAAATAATAACTGTCTGGTTGATGATAAATTTTGCTATATTGGAGGTCATTGTCATGAGGAAAATGAAACGCGAATAAATGGGAGTTTATCGTGTCTACAATGTCAACCAAATAATAGTAACACACAATGGAGTTTCAATCCAGAATGTTCAGCCGGTAGTTTATGTCTTAATGCGACTTTCATTTTACAAAATATTTGTCCTCTTGACGTTATTAAAAATTTTTATTTAAATTTTGAAGAAGCTGTCATTTCATTGTATAATTTTAATGAATGTGGTCGAGATCTAAAACAGTGTCAGCCTGGATTTTTCCTACGAAACAATGACAGTAAACCTCTATCATGTTGTCCTGGTTTTTTTTGTCCAGAAGGACAAACATGCATGATTCCTTGTCGAAAAGGTTCGTATTGTCCATCTCCATTGGAAGCCATGGATGGAATTTGCAGAACTACAGTCAAATGTCCCGAAACTAAGCCAAACGATTTTGATCAGTATGGCTGTGGTGGATCAACATTCGAAGGTTTTTGTCCAGCTGAATCATACTGTCCAAATGCAACTTCAAGTATTCCATGTCCGAGTGATACAAAATATTGTCCAACTGGTGTCCAAGAACCATTATCTTGTCCGTTCGGTTTTGTCTGTGTAAATGGAAGAGCCAGACGACAACGTATTATCGCAATCGTTGTTAGTATCGTTGTTGTTCTCATCGTTGTTTATGTATTGATTGTCATCATTTCTCAATGGCTCATCTTGCAAAAGAATGTATTGGGTGAGCATAAGTTCGTCGATCCTCCTGGTATCAGTAATTACTTCAGAGAGCGTAAGAAATCAGATCATTCAATGTCACAATTTCAACTTAATATTCATCTTTATCTTGCAAAACTCCGTAATGTTACTCGTTTTGATCCAAAACTAAATCAAGGATTTACAGGTCAAATTAGAGCTGGACGATTAACAGCATTGATGGGTGGTTCTGGATGTGGTAAAAGTAGTCTTTTAGAAACGATATATGGTCGACGAAGATTACGCAAGAATGGTTATGTTAAATTTGCTGAACATGAACCGTTATCTAATCGATTGACTGACTATATTGGTTATGTACCTCAAGCAGATATTATGCATGACGATCTAACTGTCTTCGAAACTGTTTATTATTCTGCCAGAACACGACGTCTTAATGATTCTAAAACAATAATTATTAACGATGTTATTTTTGTTCTTCAAAGATTGGGTTTACAGCACATGCACAATAGTATGACAAGAACATTATCAGGAGGTAAGAAAAAAACAATTGTTTTAAAAAAGTGTATCTTAAAAACCATTAATCAGAATTGTAACTGATCGGTCGATCGATTTGGATTCTTTTTTAGTTTTTTCATATTTTTTTCGCTAATCAAACATCCTTTTCTGATGACAAGGAGTACTTCTATGAGATAAGATGCATCAAAATATTTTATCAATTTGATTCGATATCACAGTATGTCCTCGATGTAAGATCGAATAATTGTTTAGCATTGTAAATTGTCATAGGTTTATTTGTATTCTCCTGCTATATGTAGCAGCATATCTATTGTACATATATAACATTAAAGCAGATTAAGTATGCAGTTATTTGTCTATGTGCGTGTCTGAGAAAATAAAAGAAATTTTATGCAAATAAATGGTAAAAAACACTTAAAAAGGGTCTTATCCAAGGGAGAATAATCTAATCGGGCATTTTAGTTCTCGCAACCATTCCGAGTCATTCTGCGCTAGAGGCAAACCATCTATATGGAAAATATCGAGTGTCTGTTTGTCTGTAACCGGATCAAAGGTTGAAGGTCAAAAAAGAACCAAGCTTGCAGTATGCGGAAAATTTCTCTAGTAAGAAGAACTGGTCCACGCCTATTTCGAGCCATTCATAGCCATCCGAAAGGCTCCAAATACGCTTTTCCCTTTATCTTATCACACAAATGAATATTGACTCATGCTGAACCGATCGGATCGTAGAACTCTATGATGACTCCAAGGAAGAACAGCGAACTTCAAGAGACTCCATCAGATTTCACAGGACGTCCAAGACTTCCGGACTAAAGTCTCATCTGTTTCCGCCTTGGTTAAATCACAGTAGGAATAGACTGGATATATAAATGTTGCGATTTCTGCGCAAAGGAAAATTCTACTCTTAAACGCTAGATAACTATTTTGTGGAACTTGTAAGATTTGATATAATCTATCTTGAGATATTCATTCGTCAACATAATGATATGTCGTTTTATTGTGAAAGAAAATTGTATATATTTTGTTTAAGGTCAAAGAAAACGAGTAAATGTGGCAATGGAAATAGTTGCTTGTCCAAAAATTCTTCTTCTTGATGAACCAACATCAGGTTTAGATACAGTATCATGTGATGATTTATTTGATTTATTAAAATTAATTAAATATAGTTTATCTGGTCCAGTTACGATTATAATGGTTATTCATCAACCAAGTCAAGAACTATTCGAAAAGATAGACGATATTTTCTTTTTAACACCATTATGTTGTTTAGCTTATCAAGGTTCACGAGAAGAAGCAAAACAATATTTAAGAGAAAAAATATTTTTTTCGAATCCCCAAGAATGTCCTGAACCAAGACATAATGATTGTGATACATGTTTTATCATGTTAACAAAAGCAAAACACCATATTGATAATCATAAGTTAGAAATAGAAAAAAGTAGTCAAGTTCTTAAAAGATATCCATGGTACAAACGATTATGGTTACCATTCTTTTATGTTGTATTACGTTCCATACGACAAATGTTCATACGTGGTGCATTTGCCGAAGCAGCTTATTTAATATCATATTTTTTACTTGGTGCATGTATTGGTTATCTTTTTGAAAATGCTCAACAAGGAACATGTAGTATTGGTATATTACCAACAATTTATTTTCTTATTAGTCTTGCTTTTGGAATTTTAACATGTATATCAAGTCAACGTTTATTTGGTGTTGAAACAGTTGATAAAACTTTTGAACGTGAAAGTCGAAATTATTTTCATCCATTACAATATTGGTTGGCAAAAAGTTTAGTTGATATTATTCGAATGATTTTATATCCATTATTATTTTTAAGTATGTTCTATATTGAAATTGTACCACGTGGACCATTTTCATATTATTTCAGTATTATGATTCTTCTTACATTTGTTTGTTCAGGTATTGGACAATTAACTTCAGTTATATTTAGTAAAACAGAACATGCTTATCTTGCTGCTACAATTATTGCATTATTATCTTGTCTTTTATCAGGATTTAGTCCGAGAAAAAGTGAATTAGGTCGTGGAGATTTTATTGTTTCTCTTTCTTTTTCGCGACATATTCAAAATTTATTATTTCGTCATGAAACATCACTTTATATACAATCAAATGAAGCATCATCATCGTATATGCTACCAAATGAAACATCACTTTATATACAACCAAATGAAACTAATCTACATATATGGTATAGTTCGGTCGAAGCACTTCGCGTTTACTATTCATTTAGTGATAATGAAAATCCATATTTCTGGATTTTTTTTATTGGATTTATCTTACGTTTATTTACTTTTTTATTTCTCTACAAAAAATCTGAATATCGATCAAAAATTCGTTTTGGTGTAACACATATTGGTCCTACTCTACGAAATTTAATTTCTTGTAAGACGTATGATGTAGGAAACGAAGATGAAGTAATTCGAACACAACTATAACAAACCATTCGATTATACTCGATTCGAATCAAACTTGAACCAACGAAGATCCACTCATTCTGATGTCTTTGATAAATGTTAAATAATATATAAAATTGGAAATATTAAATTACACAGAATAAATATTTCGAAATTTCAAAATTTTCTTTTAAAATTTTTTGAAAATAATTCGAATAACGATGCTATCTGATGAGTTCCTTGAGCAAGGGTGAAAGCGGTCATGGCAGCTTGTCTCACCCTCACTCCTGACCTGAGAGGAAGTAGGGATGAATTTTTTGAGAAAAATAAAAGTTACTAAAAACTTTTAAATGACATATGGATCGATTCAGTTTTCATACTACCCAGGTAAGCAAAAGACGCGTCTTTTTTCTAGTCGTGACTCCCGTTTTGTCTAGTCATAGTCTCAAAAGCGACCTCATCCTGACTAGTCTCCACGTTTTGACCGTCATTGGATACCGTCGGAATCAAATAAAGGACGGATAATATACCACATAGAGGTAGTAGTCTGCTTTATTAACGAGACGCGTCCAGGACCCGATGATTGGACTAGTCTCGGACGACGATTTTTTGAGAAAAAGACTAGGCACGAAAGGTCGTCCTGACGACCGTCATATATATATTCCTATCAAAAAGCAACATTCAACAATACCGCCGTCTTTCACGTAGTCATAAACTACATATGTCGCACTATTGTATTATTTAATAAGTTTCTTTGAGTTCAGCTACCATCTTTTAAATTAAGATATTCAAGCACAGTTATAAAATTGTCAGATTTAAAAACCATACCATTTTTTTTGACAGTGCATCGTGGATGTTTAAGATGGTAAATATTTGATCTATTCAAATTGAATAAAAATGGAACTTCTATCAGTTTATTATTTAATTTGAATTTCATTCTTGATGAATCAGTTCTTTTTTCGACAGATTCTTCAATAAGTAATCTGACAGTTTCCTGTTCCGATTTGACAATTGCTTGAATAAGACCTAATTTTTCTCTATTATCAGCAAATAATTTTCCATACGATACTATAGTTGTTTTAAAAGAATATTTCTAAATTTGACAGAATGATAAAATGTTAAAGACTCTTTGAAATGAGATTCTACAACGGTACCTATACTATTTATACCGGTACCATATAGAGTATACGGTACAGCTTTTGGTAAACTAAATCCATCAATGATTTTTTAATAAGGAATCAATGTTTTTTTTCGGTTTAATAATAGTTCATTAAATTCAAAAAGTGATATAGGAAAAGATAAAGTTCGATGACGAATAATAGCATCTCGATATAAAATATGCTGTCGTATTAATTGTTTGGCAAAATGAATCGTACCGTGGACAGTGATTAGATGTCGCTATTGCATGTCTTAGAAGAACACAGTGCTAAACAATCTGAACAGACTAGGAGTCATGTTGTTCGTCCTAGATGATACGTACATTTATCATCTGGAATGCATCACCGTAACAAAAGTATATCTAGGACATAAAACTGTAGTAATATTAATGGTTTTTAAACATGATATGATCAGAGACTTTTTCTCATGAATTATACAAATAGATAAGTTTAAGCAAGGTACTACCATGCAATTTTGTACTAGTATACTCATGATATGATGTTGACTTGAAATTATATTAATGACTCTATTAGAATAAAACCCGGTTCATGTTTAATACTATTATATTAAATATTTGTGAGTGCTCATCTTTTCTATTACTGATTTTAATTTTTTTATCTGTGGACTAGTCTGGATGAGGTAGTAAGACGGGCATAAGCCATGATAGATTTTTTACATAGCCTAGACTAGTCCAGACGTGATTCTGAGACATCTAAAGAGTGGCCCCTAATTAACGCAACTGAACCATTAAAAATTGAATATCTCTATTACGACTCGAGCAAAGGAGTTGATTTTTTTACCAGTGATAGAGGCATGTATAAGCTTTATATTCACAAAGACATGCCTTGACAGATCCTCTATTAGGGAATTCTATTGAGTCCAAGAAAAAAATTTTGCTTTTTCATATATCGAAAAAAAGTAATATACTGGAAAGAACGCTTATTCAGAGGAAATATAATGTATAGTAAAATTATAAGTAAAACGTATTGTATGTTCATATATATTCTCTTTTCGTATCCTTCCTATATTTTCTTGAAACGCAAATTGTTTTCTTACACGATATAAATCATTTTCTCTATACTGTTATGTGGCTTGTGCTTTTCTGTTTCACATTTTCTATTACATTTTAATCTGAAGTCTTACGTCTAGATGCCGAGATAGACAAAAGAACAACGAAGTCTTCTCCCGAAGCAATGATGGATTTCAGGAGGAACAGTACAAGCAATAAATGAAGCTTTCCAACACAAATTTCCTAATGATGAGATTCCGGCTGGACAAACAGTTTATCGACTCGCAAAAAAATTTGTTAAGACAAGTTTTGTCGAAGATGTACCACGAAGTGGAAGACGAAAATCAGTCAACAGTGATGAAAATAGGCAAATTGTTTCTCAAACTTTCCTTCTTAATCCACAAACATCACAAAGAAGAGCAGCACGTGATCTTGATATCTCGTCTTCAACATTACAACGCATAATGACAGATCTCAATTTGATGGAGTCAGTAGAGTTCCCTAATAGAGGAATTGAGACGTAATAGAGATATTCAATTTTTTATGATTCGGTTGCGTTAATTATGGGCCATCCTGTATAGTGTTGTGATCATTGTATGCGGTTTGTCTTTTTTCATAGTCGAATACACATACACCCAGTAACGATATAGTTCTCACATCCGTGTTGTTCTCTTTCTTTTTTCCCCAATTTCTTATTCACTGTTAAATATAAAATAAAACAAAATAAATTCAATATGGTGAACATCGTAAGTATCGCAATACGTGTACTCAATGAAGTTTTGTCAAGAAGTATCAATCAAAAAACGAACTTAACCAACGAAGAAATACTCATTGCTGATCAAATGATAGACGTATTGGACAATATTTTAAACAGCAATAGTTATGAAATCGAAGAAGAAGATACTTTAGGGCTTGTGGATAAAACTGACACCAACTTTATTCCGGAAGAAAACGACGAAATCTTTATCTCAGAAAAGAGCAATTTCACACTGGATTATATGAGAAAAGTAGTAGATTTTGCTTGCCCGGTAACGCGTTTATCACGGTGCAACATGCATTTCGAAGGGTGAAATATCTAATGCAACTGGTTCGATTTCGAGAATATGTAGAGAATGATGGAAATCGTCGACAAAAGCTTTCTCGCCTCGAGCATTTGGTCCTTGAGAAATTTAGACAAGCACGCGGTAAAAGTTTGCCTGTTCATGATGCGGACATTCGAAGTGGGTCTTGGGTCAAGCGATAGTTGAAGACATCGTCAACTTTAGTGCTAGTGTTCATTGGCTAATTAATTTCAAATACCGCCATCAAATACGGTCAAGAAAAGTTACCAAATTTGTTTCCAAAGGTGAAGTTTTTCAAAGAGAAGAAATAGCTGAAGTTGATGAAAAATTCATCAACGAAATGAAAACGGTCGTGCCCAAGTATCGACTTGAGCATATTTTCAATGTTGATCAATCAAGTCTCAACTACGAATTTACATGGAATCGTACCTTGTCTTTTCGAAGTTAAAGGTCTACATTCGTAGCCGCTCAATCACTTGACGCAACCACACACCCCTATACAGTGATGCCCATGATAAATGCTGCTGGTATGCTCATTGATCCTGTATTGTTATGCTTGCAAGAACCTACGGGTAATTTTCCAACGAGGAAAAACGTCTTCTCCGCTTCCAATGTTATTACAGTATGTAGCAAATCTGGTAAAATGAACAAATCTTTAGTTGAGTAATGGGTAGGAGAAGTTCTTAACAATGTCACAAGAAATCGGTTTTTACTATTGGTCGATCAATGGTCAATTCAGACCGATACTTCGTTATATGAAGAGAATCTTACAAAAAGTCAATCGTGTCGATTGATGATTATACCAAGGAAGTTCACGTCGAAGCGCCAAGCTTGTGATCAATATTTTTTTCATCAATGGAAAAATTGAATGGGAAAAATGTATCATCGTGTATTGATCGATGATCTCGATGTTGACCTGAGAAGTCGAGATGCTATTATCAAGATACAATCCTTAGTTCACAACCAACTTTCTACTGATGTCTTCGTGCTGATAATTCCATATGCATGGTCTTCTTGTGGATATTTTCAGTCAAAATATCCATCGTTTTCAAACGTGAACGAGATTTGCTTTTCTTTCAAAACAGATCAATGCTCGAACCCTAACTGCAGCACTTATCCATTTATTTGCTGGAGTGATTATCGAAATATTCTCTGCTTTGAACACTTTTTTTGTAGCTATCATTTTCACTAATAAAAGAGAATGCTTTTCATTAGTGTTTCAGATTGAAAATCCATCAAGTTTTCCCCCATATGATGTTCAGTGGATTTAACGTAGTCTGGAATCTACTTCAAAAAGACGTATGGGAAAAACGTTTATCACTACGATGATCAGCTCGTCGAGCTCCATCGTCTGGTATGAAGCGCATTGAAATCTGTGATTAACACTTCGGATGTTCCCTCGTTAGATGTTAGGTTATGAACAGTGTTATCTTCGTCTACAGTAAATAAGCAATACATGTGAGGCTCATGAAAGAATCTCTCCAGGTGTTAAATCGCTTTTGGTTTGAGGCTATAGCCATTAGATAGAGCCTACTGAGATGTGCTCAGACCCATAAGGGTTCGGGTGCATGGGTCTCTGGAGGCGAGATATTAGTTAAGGGTATCCAAAAGTAGTGAGAGTGATACCTTTTTTGTTTACAGAAAGCTCGAACAAATTTTCTTTTTTTATAAAAAGATAGAGCGTCTTTTGCTCTATTTTTCTATGCTATGAAGATCACTATTCATCTAATATCATAGTAATAAAACTTTAATCCACACTGTTTTTGCTGACACCTAGCTGGTTATTTTAGATCATAGCGGATGAAGCACTTTTGAATTTTATTTTGTCATTTTATCGTCGTTCAACAAGTTATATTAAATAACCAAAATATACCACAAGATACAGGATGAAAAGCTGCACAGTCTATAAAGGACTACTTATTTTATAATTGCACTCTTTTGTTTTCAGAACTAGAAAAGCTTTGAGCGACAAAGTGTCGACGTTGTGAAAATAGGATCTTTTTTTGGTAACAGCCGTATTCGTTTTTTCCTATGTCATCTTCTTATAGTTATTCTTTGGAAACTGTAGAGCTTTTCAAGCTGCATCTTGTAGTTTCCTCTACTAGAAGGAGGATATATACGCCGAGTGAGTTAGTTGCGTTCGTTCGTTCGTCCGTTCGCTCATTATTGCCATTCATTTTTCTATTAATATATGTCTATTGTATAAGGGTTCACCGAAGGGTAATCGAGGTCGAGGAATCCGAATCTGATGTTAGTTTTTCAAAATTTTTTTGACAGTCAATTTTTTTTATACAAAGGAGCACTTTTTTTACAAAATTTTTTTTTCCCTTTTCTGAAAGAAAGGGTTATAGGCTCGTTAAAAATCGTTAACGTTTGTTTGTCGCGTAAACCAATCAGATTTCTTCGGTCTGTGATCTCGATAATAACAGAATGTAATAGTTCCAAAAAATGTTCCCAAAGGGGTTTTTGGGTCGAGGAATCGAATAGTACCATTAATTTTTGAACTTTTTTAAATAATTTTTTTACTAAAAGAAGCCCTTTTTACGATATAACGATTTGTCCCGTGGATCGATGGAGACGGCATATAACATAAAATAAGTTTGTAGTTGTACAGGTATGTTCTCTTCTAAGGTTTCTCTGTATTTTTCTGTATCCAAGCCAATTTGAAAATGCTATTTGCTAAATTAATATCAAAAGCTTATGGTATTCTAGTTGAAAACTATATGAAGAGTACTCGAAGATAAAGAATTCGTACCTGGAGTCAAATTTATAACAATCACTCATCGTCAGTAGACAACAATAGTGATTAAACAAGTAAGAAAAGTTTAGACATAGCATACAATTATCAAAAACTTTGCTTATAAATTTCATTTCACTTGAAATACTCAATCAGCAATCTTAATTTAAAAGATTCCGAGCTTACCCGATGATGGATAATTGAACAAGATCCGAAACGCGTTGTAAGAAGCTTGAAATTCTTCTAATAAACTCACTTTCAAAAAAATTTCTTCATTCATAAATCACTACTTTTTGTTATTTTCTTTATTTGTACAATTTTTTTCTCTTAAATCTAATAATAAGTGAATGTTTTCTTTTTTAGATTAACATTGATTTTCGACGAATTTATATCAAAACTTATTTAAATATTACAAAATAACAGTTTCAGAACGTCACACCAAACAAAGCTCTTAGGTTAACTTCAAATAAATACAATTTTTCAATACGAATTTTATCACGTCGCTATTCCTTCTGAGTAAATATTTTTGATAAGTTAAACACTAAAAATTCCTTTCATGACGACAATGATAGTACACGGGGTAATTATTCGTGCATTGGTGACATGCAAAATCCTGCTCAAATCTGCTCGTTTCCATCAAATAAAAACCTTTTCATTCAAGAGCTACATCATTGCGAGCACCATCATCAAGAACATAAACAAAGAAAGAAATGTCGTGAAAATCGGAAATTGCAATGTTATTGTCGAAAACTTCGAAATCACGGCAAGGATTCAAAGATCATTGCTGAAATGATCAATTCATCAGTTGATAGGGATCCATTGAAAACTAATAAAGTCAATGAGCCAATTGAAGAAACAATTAAGTCAAGTACTGATGAATACAATCTTAAATTCCCCGAAGCTAAACAAGAAAAGGACAAATAAGAACAAAATCAACAGAAAGAGAACTATTAATATAAAAAAAAGAAAATCAACTCAGATGAATTTTTATCTATGAACAATATTACTCACTCAGTTATAATAAACAATACAATCGACTATAGAAGTGTACCTGATAAGATCTTCTCTGAAATGTTTGCTATGGCACTTAATGGAACTGAGAAATTCAAATGCCTTTTAAATGAAGAGGAAAAAATCAAATTTATTCGTCAATATACAAGTTTAATCGATCGATTATCTCATGTAGAATTACAAGAACTTCAATGAAAATATTATTATTATATTGGTATGACACAGAATATATGGAATGACCGTATGGCAAAACATACGGCAGAGAAGTACTTAATCTGCCATGCATATAGTAGATCAAAATCTTTCATTGAACATCGTCTCAATCAAATAGAAAAAACAATTACAACAAGCACATCGAGCAATTGAGCAGTCTGAAGAAGATATATTATCTAAATGTATACAATACGATGAATGCTTCTCTAAAATTAAAGAACTGTCTTTAACTATTTGTCAGTTTATCGAAGAAAAGTAACGACCGTTACAACCTGAATTTGAATATAAAAGAAAAATATTATTCTTAGATGCAACCGATCATCAATTAGTTAAATGTAAGAAGCGTACATTTTCCTATCTTTTATGCCTTTATCAAATTTGAATTCATTTCAGGTTATTTCAGCAAGCCGTATATGGCAATTTACAATGAATCAAATGTTCATAGAAGAAGATATTGCTTCGTTAGAGCATCGTCTTACATCGACACTATCTCAATCAACATCTAATCTAGTTGGTCGTATGATAGACGATATTGATATCATGCTAAACACATCCCATGAAACTATCAAATCATCTCCAACAGTTAGTTCTTTATATACTGAATCTAAGAGATTGCAAATGCTGAAGCAAGATATTATTCATCAGGCTATACATACAAATCGTGGAATGCTAAATAATTTTAAAACCATGATACAAATTGAGCAAAACAAATTTTCTGTGTACAACAGATTTCTGTAATCAACAAGCGAATGGCAAAGTATGGTACTTAATGCCATTGAGATGCGTCGATTACATATGATCGAACGTGCTAATTTTATCATCCAACATAAACTATCAACATCTTTCAATAAAATTATTGATATACAGAAAACCATGGAAGAAAAGTTAGATTATTCTCAGTTTATATATTTCTGTCTTATTCAGTGTGTTTCTTTCTGTAATAACAAACATCATTCCTTTTATTCGTAAACTGGTCTTGATTATATTAGTTCTTTTCTTATACCCATCATAAATTCAAAGATAAAAACTACGTATATCGCTTACTGAACACAAAAATAATTTATTTGATCCTTCTTTTGTTTTCAGATATAAAGATAATATATTTCAATTTTGAGGTTTTATTAATCTATGTAGTTATAAATTCTAAACATATCTAACGATTACTTTGATAGCAAGAAGTTGAAACGCGTCGTATGAATTGCTTTAAATCGATTCTTTGAAACTCACACCCTTACCCTCATACTGTAATTTCTCTATAAGCATAGAAGGGATAGATGAGACAAATTAGAACTGAACCATTCATGTGGAATGAAGTGTATTTCGGTTCGTTCTCGTTCCGTTCTCAGGAAATGGAAACCAGCAAGACAACTCATTTCTACACGTTTATCGACATGCTAAAAATATTTGGACATACTACTTCTTTCATTTTGAGGAAATTTTGTTACAGATTCTCTTCTGTAGAAACGATTTAGAAACGAAACGAAAATCAAATGAAAGTGATGTTCATTATTAGTTTTTATTTATCAGTTTATAAAGTTCGATGAATTGATTAGCAATATATATTATTGATGAAACACAACCTAGAAAAAAATATTGAAATGTGTGTGGGTAAAAATTTGCATCCTCACCCTCAAGTTGGAACCAATGGCATAACTATGGTAGTTGCTCGTCTGCATTTTTTGATACAAAACTCAATAAATTGAACTATCCGTGGTGCTATTAATTTCAAAGCTGTTATCAAACCACCTACTAATCCAACCAATGTTGTAATAATATAAATGGCAGTATTCTTTGTCTGTTGCGTCCCAGTACACTCAATTGGTTGACATTCATTGTAATAATTCTTATAGTTGATTGATAGGTTCCATTTTTCAACCATCAATTCATCGAGCAGTTCTTTGATTGTTGAATTTCCAAAAAAACGAACTAAGGATGATATATCCATTGCTGTTATATTCATGAATGCAGACGATATAAAATATGTTTGTAATTCATTTATACAACTTTGATCATAAAAACATTGAAGATCAGACTGAAGTAATGATTCAATTATATAACATCCTGTATAAATACCTGGCACAGCAAATAATATCGTCTGATTAACAGGATCATACGTATTAGATTGATAATAACATGTTTTTGAAAACATACAACTGCAGTTTCCATACAATTGTGGACGTGAAAATACCATTGTGCCCGTATCTTCTGTATAAAGTGCATAATTAGTTAGTTGACCAGATAATATCCCATTAATTTGAGTTGTTTCAAGTATTGCAGTGAGTGATAATAGAAAATCATTAGTCATTGTTAATATAAATTGAGAAATAAATGATTGAGTTTGAGATTGAAATATTTCAAAGGGAATAACAGATGCACTGATATATTGAGTTGATTGCAACTGGATCAAACGATTGGAGATTGTCTTATTGATTAATTCACAAAATGCAAGTAAGCCTTGAAATGTAAATGTGCTTATCGATCGAAAATCATTGTAAAGTGCGGTACTGTTTTCATAAGATATTGACAGATAATCAATCCAATATTTTGTAACAAAGACACTGCTGCATATTGGATGTAATCTATATTCTAAACGAAGAATTGCATCGTAATTAATCGATACTTGTCTACATGGACAAGTTAATGCTTGGGAATATGTTGTATATAATTGTAAATATTGTGTCATTGTGGGTTTTTTCACGTTAATAGTTAGGGTCATATTTAATAATGAAGTATATAAAAGAAGAATAAATAATGATAAGATCAATAGAACAATGAATAATCTTGTTGATATTCGTTGACTTCTGAGTTGATATTCATCAGTTGATGGTGGAATTGAAGGAAATATGTTATAATTTTGAATAAATAGTATTGACTTTTGTTTCAATATTTGAATTCTTTCGTTAATACTTAACACTAAATAAAAATCAATAAAATGAAGTTATAATCGGTGTTCTCCACGAAATATCTTTCGTATTTTTGTAGAAATGATTTACAAATCTTTTTTAAATTTCGCCTAAATAATAAACTTGAACGTTAATTTCAAATATTAAACAGTTTCATTTCTGAGCGAGAGAGAGAGAGAGAAGACAATGATAAAGGTAAAAACAAAACTCTTTTGACTAGCACTCCTTCTTTGAAACATGTGAATGTGTCTATAGTACAAATCAGATTTTAACTTTGACACAATTCATATTCCGCTCAATATACTCTTACCGATGTGTGGTCTCGGTTTGAAGATCTTTTTTCTAATAAATGTTACTAATGTTGGTACGATCAATTTTAAAGCTGTTATCAAACCACCAATTAATCCAAATAATGTTGTAACAATATGAATGACATTATTCTTTGCTATATAAGTATAAGTACATTGAATTGGTTGACATGCATTGTAATAATTGTCATAGTTGATTGATTGGTCCCATTTTTCCACCATTAATTTATTGAGTAGCTCTTCTATTGTAGAATTATCAGCAAATCGAACTAGTAATGATATATTAAGTGCTGTCAGATTTCTATATGGTCCCACAGACAAATATCGTTGTATCATTCTAATACAAGTTGAACTGTAAAAACATTGAAGATTAGATTGAAGTAACGATTCAAGTATATAACATCCAGAGTTAATTCCTGGTACACAAAATTTAGGTATAGGATTAGGCCAATTGTAAAAACAGGATGGATGAATGCAAGTAGGTGAAGACGCACAACTACAGTTATTGTATTTCACTGGAATTAAGCGACGAAGATTATTATAAGAGTCTTCTGCGAGGAACTGATAATTATTTAAGGGACCAGAAAGCAATGCATTACTTTGAGTTGTTTCACGTATTGTATCGAATGACAATAGAAAATCATTAGTCATTGTTGTTATAAACTGAGAAATGAACAATTGAATTTGAGATTGAAATATTTCAAAGGGAGTGACAGATGAAGTCAAATACTGAGTGGAATGAAATTGAATTAAACGATTGGAAATTGTCTTATTGATTAATTTACAAAATGAAAATATACCTTGAAATATTGATGCACCTATCTTTCGAAAGTCATGCGAAGGTATAAGTCCTGTTGGAATGGACTTTGAAATGTCCTTAAACCATATTTTTGCAACAGAATCACTCATGCATACTTGATTTAATGTATAATTAAGATGAATAAATATTTCATAATCGATTGATATATCATTGCATGGACATGTTAATGTTTGAGAATATGTTGAATATAATTGTAAATATTCTGTCATTGTAGGTTTTGGAATACTATCTGTTAATGTAACATTAATTAATGAAGTATATAAAAGAAGAATAAATAATGATAAGATCAATAGAATAATGAATAATCTTGTTGATATTCGTTGACTTTTGAGTTGATATTCATCAGTTGATGGTGGAATTGATGGAAAGAGATTCAGTGTATGTAAGTAATATTTAAGTTTCTGAATAATGTTATATCTTTGTTGTTGTTCAAGTATTTCTAAACGAAAAGCAACAGATTTGAAAATGTTTAATTGTATCTAAACAGATAAAAGTATGTTTTGTTCGTCGAACCATTGCATAATAGTCATAATAATGAGGTCAACAGTTCTGCTTTTAGTTGTTCAGACACTACAATTTATCTAAAGCCACATGTGACAAGATTTAAGAAGCATTTCGATTGTTTTCTAATCTGATTAAATACTTTAGAACTATCGCTCGATCGATGTTCTTTCCTCTATCTACTACATTAATCATTATTCTGTGTGTGTGTGTGTGTTTTGTATCTGGTACGACATAAATTATTGTTTATCTCACCGGTTTCCTGTCTGATCGTTTCTTTTTTTCTTCGAATTAATTTCACCAGTCGTGGTACAATCAATTTTAATATGGTAGTTAAACCACCAATTAAGCCGAGTAGTGTTGTAACAATTTGAATAACACTATTCCTTGCTATAACAGTATAAGTACATCGAATTGTTTGACATGCATTGTAATAATTCTCATAACTGATTATTTTATCCCATTGTTCAACCATTAACTCATTGATTAATTCTTCAACTGTTGAATCATCGAAAAATCGAACTAATAATGATTTATTAAGGTTTGTGATAAGTATTGGTGGAGATGAATACAAAGATGATTGCAACATATCAATACAAGTCTGATTATAGAAACAATGAAGATTAGATTGAAGTAATGATTCCAATGCATAACATCCTCCATAAATATATGGTGCAGTAAATATTATTGTTAAATCAGAACCATTATATATTCTACCAAAATAGATACATGTAGATGAAGTCGAACAGCTACAGTTACGATATTGTTGTGCAAGTCCATATTGATCATCGTTAGAAAATGTTGGTGCAGAGAATGAATAACTAGATAATTTAGCAGTAGCTAACGCATTAATTTGAGTTGTTTCACGTATTGTATCGAATGACAACAGAAAATCATTAGTCATTGTTGTTATAAACTGAGAAATGAACAATTGAATTTGAGATTGAAATGTTTCAAAGGGAATAACAGATACACTGATATATTGAGTTGATTGCAACTGGATCAAACGATTGGAGATTGTCTTATTGATTAATTCACAAAATGTACGTAAACCTTGAAGTGTTGATGGAAAAACCCATCGAAAATCCAATTTATCAAAGTTCGTATTATTGAAAATAATAGCAATATAATCATTCCAATATCCTGTAACAAAATCACTCTTACATACTTGATGTAATGTATAATTAAGATGAATAAATATTTCATAATCGATTGATATATCATTGCATGGACATGTTAATGTTTGAGAATATGTTGAATATAATTGTAAATATTCTGTCATTGTGGGTTGTTTGACATCAATAGTAAGTAAGATATTAATTAATGAAGTGTATATAAGAAGAATAAATAATGATAAGATTAATAGAACAATGAATAATCTTGTTGATATTCGTTGACTTTTGAGTTGATATTCATCAGTTGATGGTGGAATTGAAGGAAATAAATTGAGATATAGCAGAATATGTCTTGTTCTATTGCATAATTCAGAAGCGTATGTATTCATCTTTGTCACTAAAATAATATATAGAAATAAGTTGAATGTGAGCATGAATGAAGATTAAATAGAAAATTTTCTGTTATATCTGTCAAAAGGGATGGAATCAGTAATGATTTTAGACAATGAGCTAATGGATTGGCTGATTTTTGCGAGAGGACATCATAAGAAAGAAAGCAGTGTGTTGATTAAAGAAACATAGTGTCACTCAAAGAATTAGAATTAGATTTTAAACACAATCTAAAAAGGATTGATACCATGATTGAAATGGGCACTATATGAAACAGAAGTTAGTGGAAAGGTTTAGTTTTCTGAAATAGTAAATGAACTTGTCACAATTTTGTTCTTTTCATAGAATAAAAAAAAAAAGAATACATACCAAAAGTTATATATTGCTGTCTTGAAATGTAATTCTTTGAAGTTAGTTTGTTTTGCTTCAAACTGATAATTGAAAGAGCAAATATGTCGTTTCTTTCATACAGGGTTTTTAAGGAAGTTTTATCTAAAAAAAAAACTTCCTCTTTCGAAAAATCTCTCTCTGCTCGAATAGTTCGATAAAACAGAAGAAAATTATCAATGCATCTTAGATTTTTTATTTCGTTGAAGAGTATTGTTTGATGATATCTAAATTATTTTTCTTTGTTCCACTTTAACCATGATTACATAAAGTTCTAGAAATTCATCCAGGCTGTTTTTCTTTGACAAGTGTTTTCGTATATACAAATAATTTATTTTATACAGTCTAAAACACTTTCAAATAATATTTTCTTTGTATTTCTGTCTCAATCTGTATGCTTCAGATAAATACTTGTAGAGATTTATTCATCTTCATGTTTAGTTTTTTTATAGAGCTATAGCTTGAAATAATGTGAAAGTGTTCAACAAAAGAAACACCATCAAGTGGAAAACAAATTGATATAAAAATTTCTTACGAAATACTTTCATCCTGCGTTGGAAAAAACCGTAGTTTTTAACTTTTAAATTATTCATTCATTTTCGTCAAAATTGTGGTCATGACTACACTCTAAAAAAAACGGTACTTTACGAAACCAAAAAAGGATCTAACCACGGGAACAGTCGCCGAACCTTTCGTGGTTTTGCAAAAGGAAGCTTTCGTATGAAATTTCTTCTTCGTGAATAGAGAAAATGGTTTCGTACATAAAACTTCATACTTAACCTAAATCATAAACTAAAACTAAGGTTCCACATAGGTACTTTCGTGTCAAAACATGATTACATATTTAATTCTTTAAGTATCGGTGACGTATAATTACATGTGCACACGTATTAATACGTCGCCAACAGTTAAAGGTTTATAATCTTTCAAAGAATGAAATCTTTATAATTTGTGAATTCACAAAAAATTTAAACGATTTCTTCTAGAAATAAAACTTTGATTAAAGACAAAGCAAGCAAATTTAGAGCAAAACTAATGAACTATCCATGAATAAAAATTTTTCAGAAATTTTCGATAATTATTAAATATTTCGAACCGAAAAAAGTTATATTTGAATTGATTAAACTGAATTTTTAACAAGTAACTTGAGTGAGTTTATTGATCGAAGGAATTCTCAAATAAGAAAAAATTAGTTTAAAAAATTTTTCCATGTCAGGATAGATAACAAAAAGAACTATAGAAAATCCCCTTGACTGTAGTTAGAGTCTAAAACCCAAAACTGACAGTGTGTTTGCGTGTATCTATGTTTGTCCGCACAGTAAAATATCTATCTATGTTAGAGAAAGAAGTAAATCAACCATTTCTAGACGCAGTGTTCTCAAATTCTGTAACTTGGGGATCCTAGGTAGAATGTTAAGGCGCTATAACGGCCATAAAATATTTAAATATGGTATTTTCCGGCTTGAAAACGGTAGCCGTATAGGGTACATCGTGTTACGGTGGGTTGTGGCACAATTTCGTGCTGTATACGGCGACCATTGACGGTGCTACATAAACATACTGTACTCGGCATCGTATCGGAAAGAATGCTAACACTACAAAATAGGAAGTATAATTATTATACAGAAAATCATTATTATTTTATTTTAAGCTCATCAAATTGACAAAGAACCGTAAGTATTACTACTATTTAGGATTTAGATGAAGGGAGGAGGATAGAGAAATCCATGCTCTTTCCACTTGGGAGAGCGTTACAACTGTTTTCGACTGTATACAATCATTTGTGGTGACTGAATATACGCGATATACGGCGAAAAACGATGCGCTCATGGTCGTTTACCGCGCCATAGAGGCATCGCATTGGAGCTATACATGCTTCGCATATCCGGTACGGTGTCAATACGATTTGAAACCCTCAAACAGGATTCCGAAGAAATACGGCACGTATTTGCCCATTCACGGTCGCAAAGGCGTCGTATCTGCATCGTATACGGCCCAGAAACTGCGATCGGATCCAATCATCTAGAGTATGCATAGATTCTTAAGTCCTGTAAGGTGAGGAATCCTCTTCGGTCTCCAACTACTATTTATTGAGAGTATCCCTAGGTCTTTGAGCACTAACTATTCAACATAAACTGGGCAAAAGAAAAAAAAGAAGTATTCATTTTTTTTGCATGTCATCGACAGAAGCTACTGAAATAAATAGATGTGATTCACTTCTGCTTCTACTCCAGTTAATAAAAGATATTTCATAACTTATTCTTCTCTTTTATGCTTGATATGAAAAAAGTAATAGAGGAATTACATGTAAGAGAAATCAGAGAAGAAAAAAGGAAGACATTAGAATAATGAAACGAAGACGTCTGTGACTTAGAAATCATTGGTATAAGAAAAAACAAAATAGCTAATCATAAAGAAAAAAAAGAAAAAATACTAGTAATTGTAATGCCATAGCGAAGAATATTGGAACGAATAGTAGGATACACTACTTTAGTTAGTTATTGTCATTGACACACAGATATCTTAATGAGAAAGACTTGCTAAAGTCAAAGGATTCAGTAGATCATCTGGATCCATGCTGCTTGTACTTAATTATCATAATAAATATTATTTTAAATACGAAGTGACAGTCATAAACGAAAACTTTGATCAGTTTTAGAATGAAAGATTAGATGAAAGATGTGGACAGAAAATAATCAATGTTGATAACACATCCTGGAAATGATCGTAAATTGTCAACTAAAAGGAACGCACAACATTCGAAGCTGATAATGAAAAAACTAATCACTGCTTCAACATTTCTTAATTAACTTTAATGTTGCTTTCATTTGATCCCAATTTTCACTTACATTTATCAAGAAAATTAAAGTATTCAAAATGCATGATTCGCTTGATTATCAAACCATGTTTTCACTCTTCTCTGTCTAATATCGTAAAAATGTCTAGAAGAAAAGGAAATCCAATAAAAAAAATTAAACAAAAAAAACAGCTTTTGCTGCATCCTTTTGTACATAAACTAAAAAAGTGAACTGAATTAATTCTCAATTCTTTATACATGTATTTGCAAATGTTCTTTATTAATTAGAGTATATCAAAAGTAATGACTTCACTGTTCTATTTTTATGTATTGATAGAGAAAACGATGCTCTATATACTACTTTTCTGTACAGCTTCACAAATACGTCAGACAAGTTAAGTGTCCACATCTTGCATTTCACTTTTCAATTATTTATTGGCCTTTATTAAAAACTAGAATATACCATAAGATGCAGTGTAAAAAGCTTTACAATATGCATAAGACTGCTTATTACAGCTGCATACTTATTGTTTCAAAAACAAAACAATCATTTTTTATTGTACGACGAGAATGTTCTTTTTCCTTATCTCAAATGCAAAAATTACTGTTCTTGAAAAATTGTGGAGTTTTTTTCCGTTGCATCTTGTGCTATTTTTTATTTTTTTGATAAAAACTGATAATTGTTCGAAAATTAGAATAGCAAAACTGCAAGGTGTGGACATTTAACCTGTCTGACGTATTTGTGAAGCTGTACAGAAAAGTAGTATATAGAGCATCATTTTCTCTATCAATACATAAAAATAGAACAGTGAAGTCATTACTTTTGGTATACTCTAGTTAATAAAGAACATTTGCAAATACATGTATAAAAAATTGAGAATTAATTCAGTTCACTTTTTTAGTTTATGTACAAAAGGATGCAGCAAAAGCTGTTTTATTTGTTTAATTTTTTTTATTGGATTTCCTTTTCTTCTAGACATTTTTATGATATTAGACAGAGAAGAGTGAAAACATGGTTCGATAATCAAGCGAATCATGCATTTTGAATACTTTAATTTTCTTGATAAATGTAAGTGAAAATTGGGATCGAATGAAAGCAACATTAAAGTTAATTAAGAAATATTGTAGCAGTGATTATTTATTTCATTTCATCTTATACCAGTGATCTCTTAATTACAGACGTCTTCCTTTTTTCTTCTCTGATTTCTCTTACATGTAATTCCTCTATTACTTTTTTCATATCAAGCATAAAAGAGAAGATTAAGTCATGAAATATCTCTTATTAACTGGAGCAGAAGCAGAAGTGAATCACATCTATTTATTTCAGTAGCTTCTGTCGATGACATGCAAAAAAAATGAATACTTCTTTTTTTGCTTTTGCCCAGTTTATGTTGAATAATTAGTGCTTAAAGACCTATTAATATATCTGGAAAGACAAGCGTACTACCAACATACAGTACTTGAAGATCCAAAGGTACCCTCGGTATATAGTACTTGAGCCAGATTTGTAACCAGTGCCGATCCGTTTCGGCCCAGTTTTCACAGGTTCTTCTCTTTTTTTGAAAAATTTTTGAAGTCACTGAAACTTGCCTATTTTGCACATCTTTAACGATTTTCATGATTTTAGTCATGAGGAAATACGAGTTTTTCAGTTTTCAACCATTGTTGATATCTCAACTCTACACGTTCACTCATGTTTCTATCAGAGAATGAGAGCCGGAAAGTTCGTCTAGTAATTTTTCGTATGAACACACAAAACGTTTCAGAGATTTGAAGATGGCATCGACTTACGAGGGAACTATTGGTACTTTAATTTTAGCGTTGAGCAAATGATAAACTTACAGAACGAAACCAATATTTTCTGATTATTCAATTTTCTGCTAGCAGTTTGATTGCTCTACTGATATATTGTATAATACTGAACACATTTTACTGAAAATTCATAACAAAATCCTGTACATTTCATTTGTAGCCATTGTTTTATGATGCAAAAACAGTTACTAAATACACTAACTTTATTTTGTCTTTCAACACCATTAAAAAAGTTAAAAGTGTTAAATTACACAAAAAATTTTAAAAAAAACCTGAAAAAGCGTATGAGAACCATTTCAATATAATATGTCTATATGAATTAAAATGTAGTAAAATAAATAGCTAATTAAAAACAAAAATAAATGCGGAAACCTTGAATTTAAATCCGAGGATTATGTGTACTTCAAAAAGTGAATAGGACGTATGAGGCATCCTATAATGTGTCGACTAGAGCTCGCCGGGTACGAATCCAGGTTCAGATCTAAAAATTTTAAATTGATCTAGTCTAGGTATGTTCTAAGTTCGTAAACTACTATTGACAAGAAAAAATATTCATTATATACAATAATTTTTGCTTTGGTTTTCTTTAGTTTTTGATTATTTTCTTCGGAAAATGATGAATTTATTTATGAATAAATTAAGATTTTGTATTTGTTGCAATGGTACCCATTATGATGATCTCTTACCTTTTCAAGATAATCCTCAACAGTTTGTACCACATTTTGACTTAATTAACATAAGTTTATAATATGAAATACAGAGCATCCGTAGGGCCTAAGGGGCAGTTTCTTAGTGCGCTCAACGATAAAACTTTTTTAGATAGATTGATCAAAATCAATCTATCGTGAGCTTTACTTTCCGAGTACATAAAAAGAAGGTCGGCTCTATGAAGAACAAACAAATGTCACACAGACACACAATTAAGTTATATGACTTTTTCATGGTTTTCCTCACGTGTCATATTGAAGAAATATTAACCGTAGCATATCTATCCCTATTATTTTGCATCATTTTATAGCTCTTAACGAGCTTAATCTACTCCGAAAAAATTGGTATTGGTAACATCAAAAACAAACAAATACCACACTGACAGATTGTCTAGATATATCAGTTTTTCACAGTTTTTCGACACTCGTATAGGGGAAATCTTGTGCGCAACCTATTTATCGCTATAACTTAGCATCATTTTGCAGCCCATGAAATTCTCTATCTATTGGTATATAATACATGAAGTTTTGTTTTAATTATGATAAATCTTTTCTTTAAACAAAATTAGAAAAGGTCGTTATTTTAATAGAAAAGGAGGATATTTTTACCGTAACGCAGGAAATCCTTAACGGATTGTCCTCATCTTCTTCTGTCGACTGAGATATTGATGAGATCATTCTATGTGCAAAATTTCATGACAATTGGATGAGCCTTTCAAAAGCTATCGTGCAAAAGAACTGCCGGCCGGTCGGACATACTGACCGATTTTAGTAGTGTACTCACTTTTTGAGTACACAAAAAGTCGAACTTTTCATACTAACATTTCTGAATCCAGTTTCTTTACACGTAGGTATTTTCACAATCATATAACAGAAGCCGCTGACGCGATCTTGGTAACAGAAAATATTTTTTCTGATATTTTGTTCTGAAAGCACGAACTAGAAAGTACTAGTTATTGAGATTCTCTGAGAGTGGTCGAAAAGTAGACGAGATAAATGGGCCAAAATTTTAAGATGGAATACTTTTTGGGTAAATCGATGCCATCTTCTGATGTCTGAAAAGCTTTGTATGTGCATAAGAAAAATTACTCAACGAACTTTGAGACTCATCCTGCGGTGGAAATATTAGTGAACATGTAGAGCTGAAATCTAAACAATGGTTGAAAACTTAAAATCTTGTATTTCCTCTTGACTACAGCCATAGAAATCGGTAAAAATGAGCAGAATAGACTAGGGGTGGCACATTTACTTTACTTTCACTTTAGGTAAATATGGTAAAGTAAATAATTTATTTACTATTTACTTTTGTAAAGTAAATATATTTACTAGTAAATATAGAAATCTAACTAATGTTTCTCATTCATATATCAAAGTTAAGTATATTCTTACATACATATTTCACGTTATTTAAGGGGGTGCCTTTAGGTCCTCAAGCCCTATAATACGGGAGTGCCCATAGGCCCTCATGTCCTATATTAAAACAAATTAAATTTTTTGAATACTTCGCGAAAATATTTAAACCAGCTACCTTAAAAATGAAAATTGCAATTTTACAAAGAAAACAAAAACTGTAGATTTCGATACTATGACAAATACCTACCGACAACTTCTTTTCGACCAGCATTTGATCGTACTTTTTCGAGTTTTTCTGTTTTTCCTAATTTTAAGTCATTTGACGATGTTTACATAAAACTGCTAAACCAGTCCCAAAATGTAGAATTAGAAGAAACGGTTTTACCAAATTCAATTATGTAACATTTAGCTAACTTTATAACTGTAGATGGTGAAATAGGACATTGTCATTGCTAAAATAAAATAATCATGTGAACAATAAGTTCTTCTTCATCTTTGGTTAAAATTATTTTAACACCAGGATGATCATTAATTTAATTTGCTGACAGTTCATCATAAATCGTTCGAACTGGAATGTTGAAGCGAACGGGAACAACAGCAACTGAAAGATTTTTATCACGAATTTTGGATATACAATCGCGTAAATCTTTTTCTATATATTTCGAATACGTTTTTTTTTTATGTTGGAGGCATCTAATATGAAAAAGATAAACGAGATAATAGCAGCGGAAAACAACAATTGTCTTCTCTTATATAGCTTATCAATTAAACAGGTTTTTATGCGCCACCATTGACACACCTCACGCCCTATATTTGACTCATATGCGTGAAGAGCTTATAGCAACACTGACGATATATCCGCCTAAATGACATATAGCTCATACATCCATATCGTAATCGGACCTTTTTTTTGTTAAGTATTCTTATGAGTAGACGACTTATTTTCTATAACAAACAAAAAATAACAAAATTTTACCAAACTAGATTTGCAGAAAAAATATGCCACAAGTATTGCATTATTAGATCATAATATTCAAATTATTTTTTTGATTATTAAGCAAATTGAAAAATTAACTAAAAACACTACTTATTTTAATACATTGCATATTGTACCCAGTTATAAAATCAATATTATTATTTAATCTCATCAGTAAATTTGAGAAAGGTTTAAACTATGGTAAAAATTTATATTTTTTTTTGAGTATTTAGTTTACTATACATGATATATCTTAAGATCATTTTCAAAATTTTATAGATGTGTAGAACTCGGCAAGAGGAACGTTTTAGTCAGTAAAATGTCTTAAAAATATTAATTATTTTTAATAAAAATCAGGTTTTAATTGTTCTAGCTAAATTAGCTGAGTTTGCCAAATTATCCTGTGCATTGACATTAACTGTCAAATTATCCCGCATGGGGTAATTTAGCACAAGTTTTCTTTAATGGTCTTTTTGTAGCTGATACTACATGAATTTGGTAAGAAGTTGAAAGCCAAGATTAGTATAGGTTGCTAGAGAAAAGTTTAGACTATCGAATGATATAATTTTTATAAAAAAAACTATTTAAAATAGCACAGAAAATTGGACATTATTATTTGTCAGTAGAATACGTGGGATTGCCAAATCACCCCACATGGGGTGATTTGGGAAAGATAATAGTAACACAGTAAGCAACCAGGCGGACATGACCGATAGTTCTGTTTTCCAAAGTTCAAGTATTGGAATGAATACGTCTATGGTCAGTCTATCCTACCCTAAAACTAAATTTCCAGAAATCAAGTCATGCCCCTAAAAATGCCCAATTCTCAAAAATTGTTCATAAATCGATAATTATATGGAAACCATTCTTTTTCTGAACTTATCAAAACATTTTAAAAGGAAAAACTATCTGAAACGAATAATTGACACATAAGCTATATTGCATGAAAAAATTATTTCGATTGAACCAAAAATGGGATAGAAAAAAAATTATTATTGGGCCCATACTATGTCAAAAAACAGGTCAGACCGTATTTTGTGAACGCTACAAAGAATTCTCGCCCGATTGAGCTCAAGTTTTTACCATCCATTCTTCTTTGGGTGATTTATCATTGACCATAGCGCAATATTGCATTAGTGTACAGAGGCCGAGCTAGGGGCCTCACAAAAACCCAGGTTTCTGCCCAGGAACGGTTAATTTTGAGAGAATAAGAACATTTTGACGCAAAACCAATGTGATATTCGGAATCAGCTCACGAAACTGCATCGAATCCTATATAACAAGTAGTATTTCTCAAAAAGAAAAGTTGATTCCTGCGCCCGACAAACTTTTGAAAAATACCCTTTCCGTATTTTTTAAACGCTACAAAGAGTTTAAGTGCGATCGATCTCAAACTTTCAGTAATTATTCTTTCATGTCTGATTCATTGTTGACCATAGCGCAACTTCGCGGTGATGAGTTTAACCGGTGCTACGAGTCTCCTAAAAAATGAGGTTTTTGCCTCTGAATCCCTATTTTTTAAAACAAGGTATCATTTTGATGCAAAACTAAGGTGATATTCGGAACCAGCTCGTCGAGCTGCGTCGAATCATATATAGTAAAAGCAGTTTTTCTGAAAAAACTTTTTGACCTTTATGCAGTGAAAGCTTAGAAAAAAATCATCTATGTTTTTTTTCCTTAAATAAGCGTCTGAGCGAAAAACCAAGGTGATATTCGGGATCGGCACGTAAAACCGTGTCGAATGGTGTACAAAACGATATATTTTCTAATAAAAAATTTTTTTCGAGAAATGTGGCTGAGGTCCCCCACAGGCTTTTTTGAGCAAAAATTTTTTTTTCAAAAATTGGTTTATTTTGTTTAGAATGATATTCTGAATGATGTATGACCACTTCTAAGCTATACAAATCCATTTTCAACCGAAAAAAGTTACATGTCCGCCTGGTATGCGAAAGTTGCTCACTGTGAGTAAGTCTTACCAAAATGACCGTGGAAACGTTACCAGAAAGAAGTTCTAGAAATTTAAAAAAAAATCGATAGAGATATTTTTTTTCTGCACATTTGGTTAATGAACTGTGGAGTCAAAAAAGTCGACTCCGAAACCCGACTCCAAAGCCCGACTCCGAAAAACTTTGAAACTATTCAGGCCTATGATGATGATGAAAATGCTGATGATATGGATATTTTATCATTCTGGAAAGACAAACAACACCTATTTCCAGTTTTATCATCAATAGCTAAGCAAGTATATGCAATACCAGCACCGAATTCAGTTATTGAAAGACTCTTTTCGAGATCACAAACTGTTGTAACTGAAAAAAGAACACGTTTAGATTCTTAAAAAAAAATCAATGAATTATTATTTTTACAGAAAAATCTTATCATTTTGAAAAACCTCATAGACAATAATAGTAGAAAACGAACTATATCAATGTTATCTTCAACTGCATCGTCTTGTGAAGAATCTATGTGCACGATTCCTAAATAACAAAAGCTTGAAATCGATGGCAGTTTTAGTGATTGAGGTGATATAAAAATTTTCTTGGATTAGTATTTTTAATTTGTCTGCTATGCTTGTTGATATGAATACTTCGGTGATATTAGTTCTTCTTAAAACTTATGATATTAATAGTTGTATAGTTTTGTTCATTACTTAACATATGAAGAATAAAAGTATCCTTAAACAAGAATAAAAATACTTGACTGTTATACTAATGCAACTCCGATGTTGACTCCGAAAAAAATTTTTTTGCGACTCCGACGAGTATTTTTTTTGATCACTCTGACTTCGACCTCGGCTCCGAATTTTTTTTTGCCGACTCCGACTCCTGTTCCGTGGAGTCGGAGTCGGAGTCGGATGTCGGAGTGACTCCGCAGTTCACTACATTTGATAGTCAAAATTTTTTTCTATCATTTAAAATAAAAAAGTCATTATCAAAATAAGACAAAAATTAAACTTCACGGACCAAATTGCCCCTTTTACTCCACGAAATTTTTTTGTATCTTTTAGCAAACGGTTGTTGGAACGTACTGTCTTGATTCGATCGTAATTCAATGATATTAATCTTTATATATGTCGTAGGCGAATCTTGGATTCAGGCCAATCTAAGATTCGATTAGGCCATTCTAAGCTCCGAGTTTAAACTAGCCCAGTCCTGAATTATCGAGAAATTTTTCATGAAAATTCTCGTAACTTTTGATATAAACATCGAAATGAAATTTTTCTTGCTGAAATTGTTGAGGCAGCAGTGTCTAGGTATTACAATCGTCGAAGAAGATATTACACTCGGACTCTGATGCGCATGGATAAAGTTCCGTAAAACATGGTTTGCAATAAAAAACTAGCTGTAACTTGATGAATTTTACTTTCATATCTCCATTAACGATTTTAATACCTGAAACACTGCTGTCTCAACATAATTTAGCAAGAAAAATGTCATTTCGATATCTATATCAAAAGTTACGAGAGTTTCAATGAAAAATTTCTCGATAATTCAGGATTGGAGTAGTTCAAACTCGGATCCTAGATTGGTCTGAATCCAAGATTGGCCTACGACATATATTTGCGTCATGAATACGTTCACAAGCGAGAAATACATTTATAAAAAATTTTTCTGTACTGATATGTGTTGACCAAAGAGGTCGAAATAACATTTTTTCTCATTTCTATATGGAATTTTAGCATTTGAATTATTGAAAAAATAGTATATGGCAAGGTTCTTATCTGTTATCATCTTCAGTAAAGGCTATGGAATTCAAACTTTATAGTAATTTAGGACTAAGCATGAATAATAATCTCCCAAATTTTCAAAGAGTTTGCTTTTGCTAAACGCGAGAACGAAACATTTTAAAAAGTGCTTCAGAACTATTGAAACATCCATAACGCTTATGGTTACTCTTTCCATTTCTCTTTGGTATGTGTGATTTTGTGTGAGATGAAGCATTTTCCCATGAAATGATACATTTTTTTTGTCCACGGATTCAGTTGTCCATTGCTGTCGATATAAAAAGTTTGTGTTGCGCTCATTGAGGGTGATTTTGTTCCAGCGAAAAAATAAAATGAAAGAACGAAAGGAAAGCGTCTCTTTCTACGAGTAGGCAAGGTATAACATTAGCCTACATGATTTTTTTTCGATTTATTGTGTTTTAGTCAATACAAACAAGCAACGATTGCTTCTAAAGTATCATATCTGACTAACTCTACATACTAATCAATGAATAGAAAATAAAAATCCGTCCGTGCATATTATAAATGGTAAATAAGTCAGGCGTAAAAAGAAAAAAAATGAGAGAAAGAAAGTTATAAAAAGGACTGCTTCAGTAGCTATCTGTGTATCATTTTTAAATCATTTTTTCTCTTCGAAGTATGTAAGTAAACGGATCGTATTTCTTTGTGATTTAACACAAGTAATGATATGAGCTCGAATAGTTAGTTATGAATAATTGTATGTGAAGTAGAAGAAGGTATAATACGTGAGATACACCATGTACAATTGGCGCTTCATCTTTCTTTTTACAGATAACATAGTTGCCCCTATGTCGCTAACAAGGGTTAACGAAAGAATTAATGCACTACCAATAGCTACTGATAACAATGATGTTGCATCACTAGTAACTCAGCCCATTTGAAAAAAAGAATGAATTCAGTTTTGTTTTGGATTCGGCGATCCTCTGATAGCTATTGAGTTTTTGCTCTCACTGTAAGACAGAGGAAGCCTGGCCAAGAAATCCAAAAATCAGAATAATTCCCCTTAAATGTATATCTTTGGTCATTTAATCAAATCAAATTTCATGACTTGAAAGAAAAATAAAATAAAGAAAAAATTCCATTAGTTCTATTGGTTTTCAATCATTTCCATGCGATAATTTCCAATCATTGCAAATAACTAAAACCGTATCATTACTTCGATTATTTTCACATCAGTTCCATTATGGAATGTATAGCTCACACTCCAAATGAGAACGAGCGTCTACCGCACATGCTCATAAGTGCTTGTGTAAGGGTGAGCGGTACACTCTACTATTGGAAGCAACTTGTGAGTACCAAGGGTAACTTTTTGAAACTACCTGCAGGAATAGCAACAAACTTTTATAGGATGCGAGATAAAGCTCCTTGCAATAGTTAAATATGTGTGTAGATGTATGCTAGGAGTTCCGCCATCTGAGAGTTCCTTGTTTCGATCGCAACAAGAGTAGGGCTAGCACATTCACTTTACTCTTTCTTTATGTAAATAAGATAAAGTAAATATATTTACTAGTCAATATTCTTTAGATACTACACACCGGGAGTGCCCATAGATTGTCAAGTGCCTATATATTATGGTACCCTTGAGGCCCAAATAGTTTTTAACAAGTGAAATGGTCATCCGAGAAAAAATAGTTTCCTCGAGTGAAGGGAAGATCATCTGAAATAACATACGATTGTTTGTGCCAGTGTGAAAGAAGAAAAAAAAACTGTCAACAAATAGACCAGTAGCAATCCTCTCTCATCTAATGACTAGCAGCCGACGTCCTCCTTGGGCTTACCCCAACGTATTCGAGTCATATATAATACACCTACCACTAAGTCATCAAGTCCTATATAATAAGGATGCCAACAGGCACTGAGCTCCTATGTAACAGAGATGCGTCTAGGTCATCAAGTCAACGAGAAACCGAGAAGTGAGGAAAGGAGCTGTTTTAGAAACTGTTTTTTGGCTGTCAATATTGCCACTATTGTAAGGCTGAAACATGGGGTTACTTGGGTCAATTTAAGGTTGCCATAGATATGCTATAAATCGCCTCGAACATCATGATGTTTTACCAAAACAGTATTGGAGAAACAGGAGGGTGGGGAGGAGTTTATAAGTACCACCATTATCTAATACTTGAGGACTTCAGGACACTCTCGACATACAGTATTTAAGGAACCAAGGGTACCCCCGATATATAGCATTTGTGGACCTTATGGTATTCCCATTATTTAGTATTTTAGGACCTAAGGATACCTACAATACATAGTAGTAGAGGACCCAAAGGTACCATCCATATATAGAAGTTGAGGACCCAAGAGTATACTCGATCCATAGTAGTCGATTCTCTATATTCGGTCAACAGGATCAATAGTTTTATGATGACACCAAATTAAAAATAGATTTGGTGTTTACTTTATAAAAGTAAATAGTAAATATTTTACTTACTACTTACTGGTAAAGTAAGGTAAAGTGCCACCCATAAACAACAGTAAACGTCTCACTTTTTCAATGTACCTCAGGGGTACGTCGAGCATTTATCTATGTTATCAGGAATGTCATGAAAGTACTGTTGAGTAAGCTATGAAATTCTTTGAATGCAGTTCAGATTTTACGTAGAAGTTGGAAATATTTTCATGTTTTCACTGACCAACAAACTTTTCCTTTTTACAAAACCCTCATAAATTTGCAATTCCTCTTTTACTTTTTACCTATCTAAAATATTGTAACAAAACTTGATGCATACTTTTAATAGAAAAAGCCATCAATTTTGATAAAAGAAGTAATATGAAAAACAATTGAAATTAAATTTCATTTCACAGCTGCGTATTGTCCCTGGGATGGTATATATTGTAGAAAAGAGCAGAACAATAAACTCTCATTCTCGTTAATACACTTTCTCATAAACTCATTCAAATATCCCTTTTATTCATAAACCATACGAGGTTTTATGAGAAAGTGTGTAAACGATGATTAGAACTCACTATCCTACTCTTTTTACAGTTAAATGATCATAAGCAAGAAAACAATATTTGTTTCGGTTTCTTTCTTGCTTATTATCACTTGAGATTCATGTTTATATCACGGGTACACCTTTAATTGCTAAGTTTATTCTGAAAATTTCAGCCCTATACAATGGTTATTCGTCGAGAAAGGTACAAATATGTCTTATGTACTCAAATAGGGATGAACCAAAATCAACTGTTTTCTTGCTATTCAAAGCTTTTTGGACAGAATTATCTGTGCAATATCTAAGAAAAACTTGTAGAGATGGATTATTTATCAAAAGTTGATATTATTGAGAATACAAAAAAAAGAGGAAAATTTAGCAGAAAAACAGCAAATTTTTGTTCACCATTGTTTGAGAATATGAGACATATTTGTATCATTCTTAATAAATATATATTCCACGGGGCCGAAAGTTTTACAGTAAGTTAAACAATCAAAGATATACCTGTGACATAAATATAAGTCCTAAGTGACGATCTATACGAAAGAATTTAAAACAAAAAGGGATACCACATTGACATAGGAAATATCCAACAGAATCAGTTTAGTAAATGGGAAAAATTCCAAGTCCTCAAAACTTATCCTTGGTATTTTCAGCTAGTCCTCAAAGAGTTAACCTCGCTGCCACTCAATAGTCTTCAAAAACTTACCCTTGATATCTTCTGGTATCTCTAGAAATGTATAGATGAGATTTGGACATTTATTAAAAAAATTACAATTATGATCCTTACTAGAGTAGAAATTAGTTGGATTCTAATTACTTGAGTATAAGGGCACTCTCCCTCGGACAAACAAAAAGTTCTTTTTCCTATGGTATTTTTACACCACTTGACACATTTTGTATTAAAAACAAAATATATCAAGAGATGCAGCGTGAAAAGATCTACAATTTACTAAAGACAACTTATTTTATAGCTGCACTTTTTCTTTTTCAAAAAGGAAAAAATTCTGTAAGATTGATTTTCAACATTACAAGAACTTTCATAAACAAGAGAGTTCTTTTTCAACTGTTTCATTTTTCTTCATTCTGTATTATTATACTTTGATTGATATTTCTACGTATGAGGTAGAAAGTCAACTACGAATGTACATATTAGTGACGTAACCAGGAAATCGTGGGTGCCCGGGCGGTGCCCTACAATTTTTGAAAAACTTTATTCAAAATGGTTAAAATTCTTTCTGAGGTTCAATTGAGACTCCTAATTTTTGCTTTTCTAAAAAGAGAGAAAAGAATGTGTCTGTTCTTTTATTAAGTGAAGTTAATCAAAAAAAAAAGAAGAAAAAGTAAACAACAACTATTTTAGTATTATTGGACTGTTCTTATGCTGAATGGCAAATGCATCAATTATCTTTTCATAATCAATGCAAAAATCTCTCATTTGCTAGTAATGATAGATCACTAAGTCTATTGTCAGACATACTGTTACGTGCAGCAGTTTTAATGAGCTTCATTTTACTAAAAGTTCTTTCTGTTGTGGTTAATGATACTGGAATTGTCATTGCATCGATAATAAGTGATAGAATACATGGAAACGCTTGTTTTAATGGTAAAACTTCAAACATACAAATCGATTATCTTTTTTGGTTTTGTTTGTTTTAACATTGGTTTTAGTACTCGATTGTCATTATTTAACAGTTGAATATCAAATTGTGACACCACACATAAGGCTTTCAATTCTTCCATCTCTAAAAATGTTGAACTATCAGGCGATAATGATGAAATACTACGCAAAATTTCCATATTTGTTTCTGAAAAACGATCATTCATTTCAAGAAGAATAGAACTAATTACTGGATAGAAAATTAACATTCTGTATTAATTTTTATTCTCAATTTCTTCACGTTGTCCAATTGTAGATGTAATCAAACAATTATTAAGTCTAGTAAAAGTTGTTCTAGTTCTTCTTACTCTCATTTTAATATTTAAATCAATATTATTTTCAGCAGAAAATTCGATGATTTTATCATATAATTTAGAAAAATCTTCTTCATTTCGAAGTTCGCTAATTTGATTAATAACAGTAGCAATCAAAGTATGAGCTGTACCAAAATCGAGTAATTTGGCTAGAAAAATATAAAAAAGTGGTACAGTTGACGATAAAGTCAGAAAAGACAAAGTATTGTAGATATAAAGAAAAAACCTTACATTTTAATTGATTGGATAAAATTTTTATTTTACCATGCAGACGATCCAAAATGAAAATAGTGACGATGAATAACGATTCTTTCGACGCTAATAATAAACCACGTGCATCAGTCGAATGTTTTGTGCCTTCATCTTCTAATTCTTCTAAACTTTTAATTAAGACTTGATAATTTTGGATAATAGAGTAGAAAGATGTCCAACGGCTATCCCATCTTTTGATTACAGTATAGAGCTGCTAGAATTTTCTACGAAAAGAAAACAATTATTTTTCTATGTTAATAAATAAACTCGAAATATTCTTACCTAAATTTAATTGTTGTTGAACTAGTTTGAATGTTTCGCTCGTAACACTTGATTTATGGAAATAAGTATAAATTTTACTAATGATTGAATAGAGTTCTGATAAATGTGGAACAGTAGTTGTAACATCACATATGGCCAGGTTCAATTTATGTGCATAGCAATGTACGTAGATCGCATTTGGAATGTATTGCTCACCTAATAAAGTTTGAATCCCAGCATTGTTTCCCAACATTACTGATATTCTAAAAGAAGAAATATCACATACTCTTCTAATCATGAAGCGTTCATTACTCCTATTCATCAAAACATACAGCTATACCATCTTTTAAATTGATATTTAAAGACGATAAAAACTTTACAATTTCATTAGTTAATGTTTGTGCATCAAACTGATCAAGTTTGATAAACTCAAGAAAACAAGTAGCGTGGATCGAGGCGATCCACTAGGTCACTTGACTGTAGATTCGGACTAATACCCTGCCGACAAGTACATTCCTTCTAGAGATTAAGGTTCCGACTGAAGCCAAGGAGATAGGTCTTGATAACAGGGAGTACCACCAATATATAGTAGTTGAAGACCTGCCCAAGGTAGGCTACTTCAGCGTGTGTGAATTATAGCAAATATGCACTCTGATTGGTCGAAAAAATTAACCAATCCGAGGTGCGGACAAACACACAAACACACTGTCGATTTCGGGATTGAGACCCTGACTACAGTCAAGGGAGCTTGTAGAAAACGAACGAATTTGTCTTCGTTGTTGATCATTTGAAGAAGATGGAAAAGTTGGTTCTTGTTGTTGTTCATCCGTAGACTATCATGTCTTAATATGAACTGTTTGATTGACTATAAACTCACTTGAGATTAAAGAAACATCACAATTTTTCTTTTTTGTAATCTGTGAACTAAAAAACGACTGAATAGTTCCACGTTTAGGCTCGTTAGAAGTTTTCTTCATTTCAAAATTAAATAAACTGAGTTAGATGTTCGCTTGTCAAATGCTAAATGACTACTTGTTGGATTGTCTAATCGACCAAAATGCACCAATGATAGGTGACTAACTCTATATCGTCGGACGATGATAATAAGACAGCAAAGTGTTCACTTCACACTCTGTTCATTTATACAAAATCATCAGCTTTATACAGGATAGGACATCACACATCTTCAGGAAATATCCAACGAATGATTGAGGTAAAATGATCAGGAAAATCCCATCAGATTTAATACATACAAACAATAACACGTAAGGAAAAGACAAAGCATATGTTATGTATAGGAAAGAAAAAATCCACATATATGTGATGACAGAAAAGAAAAATTCCAAACATATTTAAGTCAATAGTAGAACAAAAGGAAAATACCAAATAAGAAAACGAACGAAATAAAACATATAGAAACGAGAGTTTTTCTCTCTTATCCTAACAAACTGGTTTTGATAAGCTGTTTATGAAATAATCAATCGGTTATTTAATTATCTGATATATATATATATATATACAGAAACGAAAAGTAAACAAGCAACTGATATTTCTTACTCATCAGTGTGTCTAGACTTTATTCTACAGATGTCATTAACTGTTTTTTCACATCTATTGTCTGTATTTTCAATGGTGATTATTAGGTTTTAAAATTTTTCCAATGTCCGGGCGGCATCCAGGCATGCCCACCCCTGGTTACGCCACTATTTTGGATCTATTTCCTTCTGTGGGCTTTATCTAAATTTTCACATTTTCCATGTTAGGATCCAATGTTTTGACGATCATTAAAATATATCAAATCAGTACGATGGAAACTCATGAAATCCGCATGATGTTAATGCATGAATTCAGCTGAAATCAGGAACACTACATAATGAAAAAAATGATTAGTTTTGTTATATTTTTCACCATTATAACGCCATGAATTTGATTGAAAAACAATTAGCTTCCATGATGTTTTCGGAATGAATTTCGATCAGTTACTTTTCAAAATAATCGATTAAAATTGTCCGTTTTATAGGTGAAAATTTCACTTTTGATTGATTTTACATTAAAAAGATAATTTGTTTCAATGTGTTTTCACCAATTTAATACCACGAATTTGATTAAAAAGTAATTGCTTTTCATTATGTTTTCGGAGTGGATACCCTATCATATAATCTCATTACTTTTCGTCTCGTTACACTATGCCCCAATTATGTCGTCCCATGTACTTGATTCGAAACTCATTTTGTCCCATACACTCTGTGCCTCTACAGATTGTCTCTACTTCTTCTTTGATACGATTAGCTAACTTTAATGACAGACGAATAGAAAGAAAACAAACTATTCACACTCAGATCCTGTTTACTATGTAAAGCTTCTCTCGTTTGCTATTTAAGAAAGTGTTGCTATCCATATGACCTGTGGGTTATATTGAAGTTCTGAACAGTAATAGAGTAAAACCCTTTGTATACCATTGTGGATTCGTGTACATGCAACGCCAACAAACAGATGAAAAACTTATTTTTCAGCGCAAGAGCTGCGACCGTCAGCGTGACTAATTGTGATACTATGAGCTGTCTGCAGTCAGGGTGGAACCCATATCCTTAGATGACAAAATAATGAGGTAACGTGTCAGGTTACCATGTCACTTGGTCATCTAGAGACGGTGGTTCTGCCGGAACTTGTGGCTAACACTATCCAATAGGACAAAGTGTAAAAGGATATAATGTATGGAACAAAATGAGTTTGGGACGAAATGAATGGAACGTAGTGTTATGAGATGAAAAGCAATGGGATGAAATAAGTGTCCACCTCGGATTGAATTTCAATCGATTATTTTCCAAAATCATTGATTGAAGTTTCCGTTTTATTAGCGGAAATTTCATGTTTTGATTAGCGTCAGTGATACTTTTGTAGAAAACTTTCATTGTTTTGATTGAAAAAACCAATCATTTTCTTCATTTTTGCCTTTCTGGGTGAAGACATAAGCCTGTTTGTGAATCAAAATATTTGAAAGTTTTTTTATGAAATTTTAAGGTTGCTAAAAAAACTAGCTGATTTCTTTGATTCTATGTATTTTCAATTGTAATTTAACCATATTGTAGCCAAAAGTCTACTCCACAAATCCTGGAATTCTTAGACTTTTTCGACCTTGGCTTAGAAACTTATGATCTTTTAACTAAAGTGTGACCTCTTTCTGAGGTATTTACCGAAAAATCAAATTGTAGAATTTCGACCTGAAATTTTGCTCTTAGAGACGTCTGATGACCCATCTTATATGTATATTCTGAAAGTTTTAGCAAAAAATGCTGCTTTTTTCATGAGGTATTGAATTTTCAACTAAAATTGATAATATAACTAATCAAAGGAATTGTACAGTAATTTTAAAAAAACAACGTGAAAAGTCTCTAGAAAAACTTTGAAATATTTCGATTCTCAAGTAGACTTATGCCTGCAAATATTCTCTTTCTAACAGTGAAAACTCGAACTCAAAAGCTATTAGCGTTGCTGAGTGAATTAAAAAACAGTCGAATGCATTTCATTTTGAAATGAGTAGTAGTATAGAATACGTTTATTTTACATAACTTCTGTAACTATAACGCAATAACACTTGGGTTACTTGTTAACAGTAATGTATAACATAAGGCCATCCCCTCCCTCAAAAAAAGTGAATTTTCGTCAGAAATTTCGAAATTGAGATACATGCATGGGAGGATAGCCCGTCTCTAGAACTTTCAGAAACAGTATGAATTTCCTTTTAGCACCTCGTTTCTACTAAGATTTTTGATGATTTTCGCGATGCACTATTCGAAAAACAGGTTTTTTTTTGAAAAACGAAAAATCTTTTTCATCTTTTGTCAGAACGTAGGTTCGACGGAGTATCTCCAACGCCAGTACTCCCCAGTACAAGATGAAGCCAAACATTTTTTTTTGTTGGAAAGCTTGTCACTGGGGCTAGCCTACCTGGAAGCCCTTTTTTCAAAATGGATCTTTTATTATCCTATAAGAGCACATCTCTTCGAAAAAGTATGCTTTTTTTATGAGCTTTTTGGATGATCGAACTTTTATTCTTTTTTTTCGCTTACAAGGATGAATTTGAAGAAAAGGGCTTCCAAGTAGGCTAGGCCTAGTAAGAAGCTTTCGAACAAAAAAAAATGTTACATACAATCAAGGCTCATTGGGATTTCTTGAAGATGAGATGGCCTTTTTTCAACCCCGTATTTTATTCATATCTCTGTCCAGTGTTCGAAAAGCAACAAAACAATAATATTTCTGGTATTGATCGCTTGCACAATGATAACTAAGAGCGTTGCTTAATTCAGTAAAGTAACGACACGGTAAAGAAAACGTGTCATCCTTAACATCGCGAGCTTCTGCGAGAAGAGGAAATAGAGCGACTTTATCAAGTTCATAGAACTAGAAGATGATAAATTCGATATTCCAAATAAATCGAGTATCAGAGCGGAACGATTGACAATGCTTATTCTATTATTATACACGATACTTCAAACAATTGTATGCTTACATTTATATGTAACTGTCGAATATAATACAATCAAAGAATTTCATGAATTAGGACTAGAATGTTAAAAAAAGTATTCATACTTGATAAGCATAAGAAGAACAGTCTCGGAAAGTGAAAATAGATATCTGATTCGAGCTTTTGCTCAAGAATAGATTTCACATGTACAGAGTATGTACAAAATGTATCACTCCCAGTTCCATACCCTTGAAATTATACTTATTTCTTTTGAGTATTCAATTCTTGGAGGTTGTGAAAAATAATCTTACCGTCTTGTGACTATTTTTCAAAATTAGTGTCGATTCCGAAAGTCCCTAATTACGAAACATCTGGTAAGAAGTCAAAAAATCATGTATCTATCTCTTCTTCAATGTGACACGTCATCAAGGGAGAAAAGGCTGACTCCAATCTCATGGAGTCCCGCGGAGTCTCGGAGTTCTCAAAAATAGTATATTGTATATTTTCTTCTGCATGTATTACAAGTTCGGTACACTCTAATTATTTGAATACTGCGTCGAGTTCAGCGCGGTACTCATCTTAATTAGTGTTGATCAGACGAGTACTTACTGTAGTTAGTGCTACTTATATGGGTACTCGCTTTAATTAGGTCGGTACTCACCATAATTTTTGATGATTACATGAGTACTCAACTTAATTAGTGATAATTTAAGTGAGTGCTCAACGAAGTCCTAAATTAATTAGCAAGTACTCAACTTATAATGTCTCAAGAAGAAAATAAGTGATATTCTATTTTTGAGGACTCAAGGATCCCAAAAATTTGGAGTCCCTCGGAGTCCTGAAGTCAGCTTTTTTCCCCTTGCATCTCACGGGCGCGACATTAAACACGAATTTTCTCACTTCAGATCTAAACTTCAACATGCTACCGACTCCAGAAAGCGAAGCTAACCTTAATTCTGTTATGCCACAGCGATCACCACTCACACTCATAATGGAAAAACTCGAACGAAATAAACGTAAAGATGCTTCAAAAGTGGATCTATCGTCCAACACACTGACTGATTCAGACATGGAGCGTGTAATCAACGAGGCAATCATCGAAAAAAAGTGTACGGAACTCGACTTGTCGGACAACCTGATCACACACCAAGGTGCATCGATTCTTGCGAAAGCATTGTGGAACAACACGGTGAGTAAAATAGTCTTTTCACTGATAGTGCCTATTCTTTTACGAAGATCTTCTAGCTCAATCCGATATTGGCTTGTACCATAAACACCCACTTGCCTCAGTTTCAGAGATTATCTTATTACAGATAGTTTTTCGATTATGTGATAATTCTTTCCAATAGTAAGAAGAACAGTGTATAGTAGATGTCCGAGATGCATGAAGCTGCGAACTTTTTCATAAAAGTTTTCACTGAAAATTCGAACAATTTTTAAATTAAAAAGTTCCCGATTTTTGTAACATCTAGAAAGAAAGTTTTCGCTAACCTTTTCCTGCCAACTGAGCAGTTAACTGATCGTCTTGAAAATCAACAGATAACTAGCTCTTCTTATAGGCAGATCGATGCGCACAGAAAGATTGTATCGGCTATGTATTTGCAAGAAACAAAAAGTCAGATTATTGGTCTGCATGACTGAGTCCTCTATCAATCTTTTCCTCAAAACTTCGAGCAAATATCAATATGACTGTGTCTTCCTGATTCAAGGCGAAAGAAGTAACGTTACATAAACTTCAGTTGAATTCAGACTTCTCTACTCAGTAGCATTAAGAAGAAATTGGAAAATGGCTACTGTAGCCATTAAGCAAGTTTCGTGTAGTGCTGTGCAAAGATGTATGACTACCACAAATGAACATCGCGGGTGGCAATATGTTGCCTCCATTGTGAAATTATTTTCCAGATTTAATTGTTTATCAGATCAAAACAGGCCCGTAAAATTCCACATAATCCTTGTAAAATCCAAAAGCTTCACACAAGAGAGGTCCTCTGATATCCTTATAGTCAGAATCCGATGTCATCCAATTGTTTTCAACAAAAATTCTACTACCGGCTCGTTTTGACAAAAGCTCATTTTTGGAATTTCTTGAAAATCGTGGCATTCAACAATGACCTATTTGAATTAGTCAATATGGAATTCCATACTTTCCAACAAATTCTAGCTGAAAGATAAAGCCAAATCCAAGGAAATTTGCACTAATTCATGCGGCAGTAAAGAGAAGCGAAAGGAAATCTTTTTCTAAGCTAACGATTAAATCCTAATGGAAAGGTATAGCCTAGAAGTATCTAGGGTCCTCACAGGATTTTGAAAAGAATTTAATCAGAATATTGAGCAGTTTTCCACGACATTAGGACCAGAATTTTATCAGAATTTCGATTATTACCATCCATTTAAAAAAAACGATAAATGGAAAAACGACAATAAATCTTGAGCGCAATCAGCTAGTGACCTGTATTTTTCACCATTTGGTAAGTTTTTGACAGACATTTTAAAAATGATGTAGACATAGTTCACTAAATTTTTTTGTTGAATCGAGAGACGACTATTCGGAATAGAAAATCAAGGTCTTCCAATGTACGCAAGGCTGTGCTCACTGACCTGTTCTGTGTGAAAGCTATAGTCATATCCGGGAGTCTTTAAATCGACCACATGGCCTTTGATTACACTAAAATATGTTAAGAGAATAGTATTCCGTCATGATGAGTCGACCGGGGATGTTTGCTTTCATTTTAAGAGCAATCTGAAGTCACTGGATCGATATTTCCAAAAACCATCTTCTACATCATGGTGCGTTTGGTAGCCACGTCTCGAAAACCTTGCTTCAGACACTCTATATTTCTTTTAAAAGAAAAAAAAGCGTCGCCAGTCGACTCGTCATGGTTGAATACACCTCTCCCAACTTACTTTTAGTGCGATCAAAGGTTATATATTCGATTTAAATACTCTTGGCAAAATAATCATAAGTTCTGAAGAGAACATGCTAGTCAACTCAGTCTTGTATACATCGAAAGAGCTTACTTTTCTCATGCGAATAGTTTTCGTTGGATTCAATAAGAAATTCCGATAAACTACGACTAAATTATTTTCAAAATGTTTGTTAAAAATTTACCAACATTGACTATCGATTATGTCATGATTTCTAGTGCAGATTTACATACCTGACTGTCCTCTTTCCAATAATGAAAATCGAAGATCGCTAGTTGCTTGTGCTCAGGAGTTATTGTCGTTTTTGCTAGCAAGAAGATCTCATAAAAATGTCAGACTCCATCAATTCACTACATTCTACAGTTAGTCAAAAAATTATTTGGACGCTTGTGACTGTAATAGGGCAACACAAACTTTTAAACAAAGAAAGAACCTTACATCACCTGTATTTATGTCATTAGGTAGTTTGGAGTTTGTTCTATTATACATATGAAAATGAAAATATTTTGCACAAGTTTCCTACATTTAAGGTGCTGGCAAATCAAATTTCGGGTAAAATTTTTTTTTCCTTCTTTTTCACATCATATGATAGAGCTAGAGCTGCTGATCACGAATATCTACTTTCTAGCCTTAGTAAATGCTTCCATCGAGTCGAAAAATATGAAATACTGCAAAGGTGTCACTTTTCCAAGAAAACCACAACTTTTTCAAAATGCTCAAAATTTTCTACTTTGTCATTTTTTCCAGCTTTTGAAAATAATCTTTTCAGATTCAGCATCAAAAACTGAGCAGAAAAACGTTACTAAAACGACTGAACATCCGAAACTCTATTAGTAGTGGGGTCTCGAATCACATTGAGTCGAGTACCTTATAGGTCGATTTTGTAAACCTATGTAGTTTTTCTACGTAAGTGATAAAGTCAGATCTCCTATCTCATTTGATTCGCCATACGACAACCTACAAAGTTACAAGAAGACTTTTTTCATTTTTCTTTTCTTTGTTGAGAAAAATCATTTTTATAGGCGTGATAGAAGAAAGGGGAAAGATCATTTTTTAATAAAACGCCTATTTTTTATTCAAACTCAGTCAAACTCTATTGAAATTGGTAAAAATTGGCGGTGAATCGAATCAACATACTTTGAAGATCTTCAAAGGATTTCTGGATAACCCTGCTTCAAAAATTAGGGTTTTCTGGTCGTAGATAATATTTTATTAACTTTAATAGATAAACTGATTATTTCCTGTATTTTCTCCAAGAGGGAAACAGCAAGACTTTTGAACTTGAAGTACTTTATCCTACTTTGAGCTACTTTCCTCGTATTCGGAGCTACTTCATAGGTAATTTGACTTACTTTGAAATATTTTAGGCTACTTCACATGTACTTTGAGCCACTTTGAGCTACTTTCAGCCACTTGAAGTACTTTGGGCCACTTCGACTACTTTAAGTTTTAAAAATAGAACAAAATTGTTCTGTTATGGGAATAATTCTCATAACAGACCAAAATTGTTCTCTTTTGGGAATCTATTCCTAGAAACAGATCAAAAGTGTTCTATTTTTGTGAAAATTTTTCCCAAAACGGAACACTTTGAAATACTTGACGTAATTGTAAGTACTTCTTCATACTTTAAAGTACTTTGACGTGATTTAAAAGTATTTTTAGTTACTTTAAGCTACTTTGAAATACTTTATACTACTTTTGTGTTTTATTGTACTTTTCGACTTTAAGTCTGCTGTTTCCCCCTTGAAGAAATCTCTAAAATACTAAGAAGGTCATCTATACTGGTACACCCATTAGAACATCATACTTTCGTAATATAGGGGATAGAAAAAAAGATCCCGGATTTATAAAAAAAATCTCAAAACAATAAGTCCTAGTAGTCTCTCAAAAATTCGTCAAAAATTGCTTTAAAAACATTTTTTCTTTTTCGATTGTCCATCTAAAGTGTGTTTTAATGAATAAGAGATATTACTGATGATTATTAAACAGTACACTATTCTGTAGAACATTAAAAGGTGAGCCTTTAAAAAACAGTAAAGCTTAAACCCACGAATATTAAAACAGATATTATTAAAATACGGAGAGGTCAACTTTTACCAGAAACAGAGCTAGATTGAATCGATTATAATCAACAGCATTGTGGTATAATGAATTTCTGGCTGATTCTTTTGATTACTTTTTGATAATAATTGATTCATAATTGAACATTAATCGACTAGAACTATATGATTATATCCGATTATTGATCAAATTACAATCAAGTATAACATGATTTCTTGCTGGAATTTTTACACAAGACAACGCTTATAATAATTTCCAACAAGATCTGTCTTGTATGAATACAAAACAAAACTACAAAGCACCCTATTTTACATAATACTATACAATTTTCCGAAGGAATTTCGGCCACGACCCCTTTACTTGTTCTGCTTCTCCGTTCTTTCAGACAACGTGCTCATATCTCGGAGACGCTTTGTCCGATCATTCCAACAGACTGCTCACAAGCTAGGCTTATTGACACCTTTATCTCAATAAACCACCCAGTTAAAATTCAAACGTCTGATTTTTATCAAATACACGAGTTGCATCACACGAAAAGTCAGTAAAAACTCGATACACAAGCTAAATTTAACATTTACGAACGAATCCTTCAAACTGCATATAAATGGCGTCGCTCCAGATTAAAAGGTAGAAAATAACCACACAATCCTTAGACCACTTCGCCAATTTCCATTATCAGATCCCAAAACAACGTTACAATATCTACCACTTTAGTTGAGCATAGACCAACTTTTCTAAACACTACCATTTTTGGTTGAACACTGTGTTTCAAGGGCCGCCAAAGTGGGCAGGGGAAGCGTGGGGGAGTGTAAACCTCCAAATAAATACAAATTTTGCAATTTTTGGTTTTGAAAATAGAGAATAGTATATGTTGGTTTCATAATCCAGTACGCATAGAGCGGCTTCCACTGTAAAAGATGTTGTCAAGTTCACGTTCATCCTTCAAGGCATATAACAGCTGAAAGCATCGCCATCTTCGGTGGCTCAATATAAAATAAACACTATATGTTTGTTTAGTAACTCTAAAAAAATTGGTTCGTATTTCACGAAAAAAATTCAATTTCAAGTGAAGCTTCGTGATGAAGTTTCAAAAGGTTACACGTTCGATGCCTGAATATAAAATAAAAAATATTCTTCTTCTTTTACCAAGAAAATCGATTTTATCATAATGAATTATATGTTTTTCGAGATTTTCTTTTTAATGACCTTCCAAAAACTGTCGCCTTCGGCAATATTTGCTTCTGAAACAAGTACTGAATTCATAGTTTTAATAAAACTATGTTGTCACTAGAAAATAGGGACCGGAGGAACTCAAAAAAATGCTTCCGCTGCGCGGTACTTCACAAGTACGTCCACAGAAAATACAACCATTAACAAGTTTTGTACTTGTAGTAGGAGAATATTATCTTCCTCTTTCTATCGTCAGGCGATTTCTCATCGCGCACGTATACCGTACCAGTTTTCTCGACACTTACACGCATAGTATCCCAGGACCTTCGCGCGGCCCCTGTAAACACTCAACCCAAACACCACGAATAACTCCAACGAAACATGCACCTAAAATAGTTCGATATTACACAAATTAATCGCTGAAAGAAATATCATAAAATTCAAACCCACACGCACGATAAATGCGTCACGCCATACTACCAAACCCTGTAATTCTTGCACAAAAATCCATCTACCACCTAGCAGTCTATATTCTCTTTACAGACACTCAACAAACTGAATGTTAGCCAAAATAAGTTTAAATCCGCAGGGACACGACAACTGGCTGATACCTTACAAAATAACAAGGTAATCGTAATCTATGACATTTTTTCCGCCATGTCCAACTTAAATTTTCATCTCAGACACTCACTAGTCTGAGCCTGGCTGACAATGAAATAGAAGATGAAGGAGTCCGACATTTGACTGATGTGTTACCAAAAAGCATGGTAATCTTGAACCTTTCATCATCAATCTGGTTTTCATCTTCAATTTTTATACAGACACTCACCACACTTGATATAGCCAATAACAAAATATCACAGAGAGGAGCGCAACATCTCGGTGATGCTCTACAAAAAAATATAGTGACTCTCATTCTATCTTCATCTCATTCATATTCATCTTCACTTTTGCAAACAGACACTGACCACACTTCACCTTTCTTCTAATAGCATACAAGAAAAAGGTGCAGAACATCTGGCTGATGCATTACGAAACAACAGGGTGACTCTCATTCTATCTTCATCTTACTCATATTCATCTTCACTTTTACATATAGACACTCACAACACTTAACCTCCAGTTTAATAGCATAGGAGAAAAAGGTGCCGAACATCTAGCTGGTGCATTACGAAACAATACGGTGACTCTCATTCTATCTTCATCTCACTTATATTCATCTTCATTTTTGCATACAGACACTTACAACACTTGACCTCTTTGGCAATGGCATACGAGAAAAAGGTGCAGAACATCTGGCTGATGCATTACGGAACAATACGGTGACTTTCATTCTATCTTCATCTCACGTATATTCATCTTCACTTTTAAATACAGACACTCACTACACTTAATCTCTCTGGTAATGACATAGGAGTAAAAGGTGCAGAACAAATAGCTGATGCATTAAAAAACAACATAGTGACCTTCATTCTATCTTCATCTCACTCATATTCATCTTCATTTTTACATACAGACACTCACTACACTTGATCTCCCTGGTTGTGACATAGGAGAAAAAGGCGTAGAACATCTAGCTGATGCATTACGAAACAATACGGTAACTCTCATTCTATCTTCATCTGACTCACATTCATCTTCACTTTTACATATAGACACTCATCACACTTAATCTCCACTTAAATAGCATAGGAGAAAAAGGTACAGAACATCTAGCTGATGCATTACGATACAATACGGTGATTCTCATTCTATCTTCATATCACTCATATTCATCTTCACTTTTGCATACAGACACTCACCACACTTAACCTCACTGAAAATGGCATAGGAGAAAAAGGTGCAAAACATCTAGCTGATGCATTACGATACAATACGGTGACTCTCATTCTATCTGCGTATCACTCATATTCATCTTCACTTTTGCACACAGACACTCACCGCACTTAACCTCTCTGAAAATGGCATAGGAGAAAAAGGTTTTGAACATCTGGCTGATGCATTACACAACAACGCGGTGACTCTGATTCTATCTTCATATCACTCATATTCATCTTTACTTTTACATACAGACACTCACTACACTTAATCTCTCTCGTAGTGGCATAGGAGAAAAAGGTGTAGAACATCTAGCTGATGTATTACGAAACAATACGGTGACTCTCATTCTATCTTCATATCACTCATATTCATCTTCACTTTTACATACAGACACTTACAACACTTGACCTCTCTTACAATGGCATACTAGAAAAAGGTGCAGAACATCTGGCTGATGCATTACGAAACAATACGGTGACTCTCATTCTATGTTCATCGCATTCATACTCATCTTCACTTTTACATACAGACACTCACTACACTTGACCTCTTTGGCAATGGCATAGGAGAAAAAGGTGCAGAACATCTAGCTGATGCATTACGAAACAATACGGTGACTCTCATTCTATCTTCATCTCACTCATATGCATCTTCACTTTTGCATACAGACACTCGCAACACTTAATCTCAACGAAAACAATATCGGAAATAGAGGGGCTAAACATCTGGCTGATTCATTACAAATCAACACGGTGGCTCATATTTTTAATTTCTCAGTTTCATATACCTTTTACCATTTTCACATAGACGCTCACCAAACTTGAACTTACCCATAATAGAATCAAGAATTCAGGATTACGGTATTTGGCTGACGCACTAGAAGTTAACACGGTGAGTCTCATACTGTATTTTTTGTGTTTCATTTAACGCTTATGCTTTGCAAACAGACTATCACCACACTGAATCTCCAATGCAATACATTAATTTCCACAGATCCGCGATATTACACCGATTCATTACGAATTAACATTGTGATCAGTGTTTCCTTTTTATCTGTTCCATATACATTTTCTATTTTTTAAACAGACCCAGACTTCAGTAAAAATGAGTGATATTGAAGTTGATACCGCAATACTACAACATCTCAATGAGATTCTAAGAAATAACACTGTGAGTTTAATTTGGGCTAGAAAACTGTCATGTAAATTTCAAGCATTTGACACAGACGCTTACTACACTTGAAATCACAGACTCTTTCATTGAAGACAAAGAAGCGCAGTGTCTGGCAGTTGTCTTAGGAAATAACGCAGTAACTTTCATCTTCTCTACATTTGTGCCACTTTTAACCAACTTCTTTCTATAGAGCCTCACGACGCTAAATGTATCAAAAAATGACATCGGTTCTACCGCAGTTCGAAATCTTGCTGATGTTTTACGAAAAAACACGGTGAGTATAATTGTCTCTCCGCGTTGCACACATACATATGTGTTTCTCATACAGACACTTACAACGGTCGATTTCAGTGACAATCAATTGCGAGATAAAGGGGCTCAATATCTAACTGAAGCGTTACGAGATAATAAGGTAATTCTGAATGTGTCTCGAATATATTTTCACGCTTTAATGCAGACATTGACGACACTGGTTGCCATGGGAAATGAGATCGGAGCTGTGGCAGCCCGACATTTGGCTGATGTATTACGAAACACCACGGTGGCTCTTATTCTATCATCATCTCACTCATATTCATCTTCACTTTTACATACAGACACTCAACACACTTAACCTCCGCTATAATAGCATAGGAGATGAAGGTGTAGAACAACTGGCGGATGCATTACGAAACAATACGGTGACTCTCATTCTATCTTCATCTCACTCATATTCATCTACACTCTGACATACAGACACTCACAACAATTGACCTCTCTGGTAATGGCATAGGAGTGAAAGGTGCAGAACATCTAGCTGATGCATTACGAAACAATACGGTGACTCACATGCTATCTTCATCTTACTCATATTCATCTTCACTTTTGCATACAGACACTCACAACACTTCACATCTCTGAGAATGCCATACGCGAAAAAGGTACAGAACATCTGGCTCATGCATTACGAACCAATACGGTAACTCTCATTCTATCTTCATCTCACTCATAATCATCTTTACCCTGGCATACAGACACTCACTACACTTGACCTCTCTTACAATGGCATAGGAGAAAAAGATGCCGAACATCTAGCTATTGCATTGCGAAACAACATTGTGACTCTCATTCTATCTTCATCTCACTCATAATCATCTTTACTTTGGCATACAGACACTCACTACGCTTGACCTCTCTTACAATGGCATAGGAGTGAAAGGTGCAGAACATCTAGCTGATGCATTAAGAAACAATGCGGTGACTCTCATTCTATCGTCATTTCACTCATATTCATCTTCACTTTTACATACAGACACTCATCACACTTAATCTCTCTGGCAATGGCATAGGAGAAAAAGGTGCAGAACAACTGGCTGATGCATTAAGAAACAATGCGGTGACTCTCATTCTATCTTCATCTTACTCATATTCATCTTCACTTTTACATATAGACACTCACAACACTTCACCTCTCGGACAATGGCATAGGAGAAAAAGGTGCCGAACATCTAGCTATTGCATTACGAAACAATGCGGTGACTCTCATTCTATTTTCATCTCACTCATATTCATCTTCACTTTTACATACAGACACTCACCTCACTTAAACTCCACAACAATGGCATAGAAGAGAAAGGTTTTGAACATCTGGCTGATGCATTAAGAAACAATACGGTAACTCTCATTCTATCTTCATATCACTCATATTCATCTTTACTTTTATATACAGACACTCACCACACTTGATCTCTCTACTAATGACATAGGAGAAAAAGGAGCAGAACATCTAGCTGATGCATTACGAAACAATACGGTGACTCACATGCTATCTTCATCTTACTTATATTCATCTTCACTTTTGCATACAGACACTCACCACACTTTATCTCGGTGGTAGTGACATACAAGAAAAAGGTGCAGAACATCTAGCTGATGCATTACGAAACAATGCGGTGACTCTCATTATATCTTCATCTCACTCATATTCATCTACACTCTGACATACAGACACTCACAACAATTGACCTATCTTACAATGGCATAGGAGAGAAAGGTTCAGAATATCTAGCTGACGCTTTACGAAACAATACGGTCACTCTCATTCTATCTTCATCTCACTCATGTTCATCTTCACTTTTGTATACAGGCACTCACAAAACTTGACCTCTCTGGCAATGGCGTAGGAGAAAAAGGCGTAGAGCATCTGGCTGATGCATTACGAAACAATACGGTGACTCACATTCTATCTTCATATAATTCATATTCATCTTCATGTTTACATGCAGACAGTCACAATACTTGAGCTCGGCTATAATAAGATAGGAGAAAAAGGAGCAGAACATCTAGCTGATGCATTACGATACAATACGGTGACTCTTATTTTATCTTCATCTCACTCATGTTCATCTTCATGTTTACATACAGACACTCACAACACTTGACCTCTCTGGCAATGGCATAGGAGAGAAAGGTGCAAAACATCTAGCTGATGCATTACGAAACAACACGGTGACTCTCATTCTATCTTCATCTCACTTATATTCATCTTTACTTTTGTATACAGACACTCGCATCACTTAAGCTTGGATCGAATCAGATAAGTGACGATATGGTTCGTAATATTGATAAACAACTTATGGAAAATGCGCAACTGCATAAGAAGAACTAAGAAGAGTTGCTTAAACTCAAATAAGATTGTTACTCAGTTTTCTCACATTTGTGGATATTCTGAAAAATAAAATTGGAAAACAGCTAGGATGCGCGTTACCTGTGCTGAAAAGTTTTATCGGTTGGTTGTCATCGCAGTATTGTTTTCGAAATATAAACTTGGTCATGTGTGAGGTAGAAGGTTTTGATGTTCTTTGTTGGAAGAACGAATAGCAGTCATCAATATGGGCATGAGGGTAAGATAGAGTTATGACATTATCACCATTTGATGCCACTAAGAGAATCAGTTGGTTGCTTGCATCTTAGCGTAGTTTTGAATGATGAAGCAAATTAAGTAGAGGAACTATAGTGGATGAGGTGGTGAGTTTGTAGAATGTAAAAGTTCAAAAGATCATGTGGTGCTTTCGACTGCTGATTAGATAGTTTTCACCAGGTATATTAAGAATCTAAATACTACGTCGACGATGAAGAGACAGTCTTATATTCGTTAATATTGTTGGAGGTGGAAGTCAAAGATAGGCGATATGAGGAGTAAATATGAAAATAGATGTAGTTTATTATAGTGTGGTAAATCGAATTCTACATTGATGATTGAAAGAAGAATTTGTATCTAGGCTAACACATTCTCTGATTTATTTCCCCTACTAAAAACATACAACAGCAACAACTGAAAAGAAACGAAAACTATCTGTGTTTTCCAATTACACCGAGAATAATAGACATTGAATAGATACAGAAAAAGAAAAACAGAGATTATAGTGCGAAATAGTGCCGCTACCTAATACTTCTACCTCTTACCAGTGAACAGCTGTATGTATTCACGAAGATATTATAATAGACAAGAAGAAAAAAGGATAAGGAGATAAAACAATGAAAATATGTATAGTTAGATCATAAATGATAAAAATAATGTATGGTGATAGTTAATGAAGGAGAAGAAAAGACAAAAAAACAAAAGAAAATGAAAAAAAAAACATAAAGTAGAATACTTTCATAATTGAAAACGATACAAAAAAAATGGAATAGAAAAATGTGTTGGTCGGCAATATTTCCATTTATGAAAATAAAACCATAATTGAAATATTCTATTTGGAAAGTGACGTCGAAATCCACGTTCATATGAATGTTCTCAGGCATTCTTAACAATCTTGAAGCAATATCTTCATACGGTGGTTCAGTATGAGATTGTAAAATTGAAAATCTGGATCATCTTCACAAAGCAGAAAGTCTAAATGATTATGTTATACTTTCATCGATCAAATTAATATAGAAAATATTAAAGTTATATTCTTGAACAGTTTTTATAGCGACCACTATACACTTTATTAAAAACACAAGGTTTGCTTGAATGATTTTCAGCAGATCGTAAATGTAACATTTGTTGGGAACACTGAATTAATATATGGATGACTAGCTGTTAAACTATCTATCCTTCTAACACAATATTTAAAAATTTCTTCAACATCTGATTTACCAGAATTTGAGTTAAAAACAGGTTCATCTTGTTGTTCGAATTTATCTGAATCGTTCATTGTATCTATACAGCGTTGTTGAGTTCTCAAATTATCATTAATATTAACTCCCATAGATGAATGATGATCTTGTTCGAATTCGTGTAAACGTTTATCTTTTAAATCTTCAAATGATTTGATTTGTCTATTTTTATACAAAATCTAATTGATGATTGAGAGTGAGGGTGAGGGTAAGTAACGCAAACTACAACGCGTTTCGACCTTGTTTAAGGGTCTCATCAGGTAGTTTAGACTTCGTAATCATCTTAAATGATCTAAAGATCACCGATAAATTACATAATCTACAGAGTTGAAGGTGATGCTGAGGATGTTGAGGGTAAGTAGAGCTACCGTTATCATGATTTCGTCTCTGCTAAAGGACTCTTCAAACGGCTTTGTAAGCATATATACTTATTTGAATGATTAGAAGCGATCATAAATAAAGTATATACATAACCTATTCTCATTCAAATGATTCACAAGAAATTACAAGAAAATATAGATACCTTTATGGTAGAAATGAGTAGAGCTATCGTTATCATAAGGGTGCGTGAGGGTGAGTAAAGCAAATTACGACACATTTCGACCTTGCTTAAGGGTCTCATAAGTTAGGTATGAGCAAGGAATGAAATGCAGTTTGGTGAAAGTTTTATTTTGGTCAAAAATAAGTTGTATTACAAGAAAACGTATTTAAGAAAATGTACATGTTAAATAGAAAAATGGTTTAGGGGGCATATGTTCTGGAGGATATGGTATATAGGAGCGTCTCATTTCAGGTACTTTATTTAATTTTCATTTTTAGGCGCATTGAAACGAAAATTAATGTAATTTATTTCTTTTTCTTTCTTAATAATCCCTAACGAATTAAATCGCAAAAAATAAAAATTTCTTTTACGAACCTTTTAATGTAATAATAGAATTTGTTCTTAATTGGAAAATAAAAAGAATTATTAACTTATATTAAATTTGGAATGCGGTAATATATTCAAAATTATCTTATAAAGTGTTTTTAAGACAATGTCAATGCATGTAATAAAGCTATTTAAAATTGGTCAAATTCATTCTGGTGTAGTAATCAAGTAGGTGCTATGAAAACTCACAAAATTCATCCTGTAATCAAGAATCTGTATCTATTTTAGCTGTTAACGCAACATTACCTGAACATGTTCAGGCAACTGTTCAAATAGCTAATAAATATAATCTTCGTTTAGTTATTAAAACAACTGGTCATGATTATTTGAGTCGATCAACCGCAAAGGATTCATTTCTTCTATGGATTCATTATATGAAAAATATGATATTAAACAAACAAGATACAACATGTGGGAATATTCTATCAAATGTTATTCGTTTGAGTGCAGATCTTCAATGGAGTGAAGTATATCCATGGTTAGAACAATTTAATTTAACAGCAATTGGTGGAGGATATGGAACGGTGGGTGCTGTGGGCGGTTATTTGCAAGGAGGAGGTCATAGTCCATTGTCAAGATGGAAAGGATTGGCTGTTGATAATCTTATTGAATTTGATGTTGTGACAGCTGATGGACAACATCAGACTATAAATGCTTGTCAAAATCCTGACTTATTCTGGACATTACGAGGTGGAGGTGGTGGAACTTTTGCTATTGTACTCAATACTATTATTCGTACTTATTCATCATCACCGGTTATAACTGTTATCATGGATATGATTCCACCAAATGCAATACGTTATGATAATTTCACTAATAACTTTGTTTATTTTTTGCCAACAACTGCAGATAGAAATTGGTCTGGTTATTTTTCCTTTCTTGATTCAAACATAGGCATTGTATTTATTCTACTAAATGGAGATGCGAATGCAGTCAATTCAACATTTAATGAACTTCTTCAGAATTATACAGATTTTAATTTAACATTCAAGCTTATTTATCCATTTCCATCATTTAATATTTTGTTTAATTATCTATTGGCACCATCGAATTCAACAGGCACAAATGCTTTACTCGGTTCACGTTTTCTACCTGAAAGAATTGTTCGTCATAAACCTAATAAAGTTGTACAAGCATTTATTCATATCAGAAAACAAAGGAAAAATCAAGCACCATCACTTGGACATCTTGTAGCTGATGGACATGTATCTCATATGAATAATAATAATAGTGTTAATCCAGTATGGCGTACATCTCTTATTCATATGATCTATGCTATTGGATGGATCAACATGACTTCAGAAAATGAACAAGAAAATATTGCTAAACATGCCACAAGTCAAGTTTAAATTTTGCAAACACTTGCAGGTGTGGGTTCAATCGGGTTGTTATATGAATGAAACTGATCCAAATGAACCCAATTGGCAACAGAAATACTTCGGTACACAAACGATTTATAATCGGCTTAAATCAATAAAAAAATTGGTAGATCCAAATGGATTATTCACTTGTAAGAAATGTGTAGGGAGTGATGATTGATCACAAGATCTCAATTGTCCAAAAATATTAAATACTGTTTAACTCAATATTATATTTAATCAAATCTAAAGTATGTCGAAAATGACTGCTGTGATAACATTACATTGATGTTTTCTTCTATAAAATAATTAATAATATCAGATGAGTATGAAGTTAACAATCGTCTTCAAACAATTATGTATATTTTTCACGTGATGTTTATGTTTGTTTCCATATTTCATTAATAAAATGATTCGGAGAATTTTCAATATAATCCTTTTGAATTATAGTCTCGCTTTTATCTATACCCATGACTATTGAATTTAACGAATATACAAAACAAAGTTTATCTTGACATCTGTCTTGATGAACTTATGTCGTTCAAAGATTCAATTTGATATAAATAATCATAGTAAGCTATTTTCAATATTTGATAAAATAAAATATAAAATATCTCGAAATGTTTAGATTTTTATTTAATGGTAGTAACACAACTTTTGGTCAAATCTAAGTCGCATCATGTTATGTTTGACTATTCTATTTGGTCAAATAAAATCTAACTAATAAAACCAACTAACGCTTGTTATAACTGAATCTATTCTATTCATTATGTGAATATTATCTATGAAATTCTTCATACAAATGATTCTGCAATCAGTTTAAATTTCAACTTTTCATGTTTTATCATTTCAAAAGCAGCGATGATTAACTCTCAATTTGAAAAATTTTATTCTCTCATCATCGATCATATCGTTTCGCTTTTATATAATATTAATAAAATGTTTTCAAATCATTCGTATGACTAGAATTCGCATAGCTCATTCGAGAAATATGTCATACTTCATTCAAATCTTTAAAATTCAAAATTCGATGACATATTTAGATTCGTCCAAGAGATTTCTTATCTAATAATTTACTCGATTATTTTCATAAATATTATTTATTTCAATAAAAAGCTTTTAAAACATCAGTATGTGTTAAATAATTTTAGTCAAAATTTCCTGAAAATTTTTAAGTTGATCTACAATCATTTTTGTATCCTTAATGATACTATTTGAAGTTGTGTAACTCCTTTAAAAGGTAATACATAAAGATCAAACTTCGCGAGTGAATATATTTCTAAATATTACTGTCTGTTTTATATAATATTAGATAACTTTAAACGAATCTCTCATTTCATGCTTATCAGGAATTATTCAATTATATAGTCGAGATAAATCTCCTTTGAAATCAATTGTATCATTGCAATACACTACAAGTTCTTAACCATCATTATTATTAGTACAAACAGAATTTTTGGTTTTTCTGTATTAATGATGAAATATAAGAATTTTTAATACTTAATTCTATGTTATCTTTCATTTTTTCTTAGAGAACTGTACAAACTGTAGCTTTTGCAAATAAAATAGATGATATTGATAATAATTTAAAGTGAAATTATGTTAGCAAAGATAACTAACGAACTCAATAAAATGCAACTGTTTCTAAGACATATAAAATATATCTTTTTAGCGAATTTTCCAAACTTTAATTACTTAAGTAATTTATTATCATATTAAATTTGTAACATAACAAATCATTTCAACTTAATTCTTAATTGAAGTAAAATAGAGATAAATATATCTAATAAGTCTCTTTTAATACAAGTCAAAACTAGTCGTATGATTGATTTAAGTTTTTTTATCTCATATCTGTCGATTGATATTATCATTAAGACTAGTTGTTATCTGATGATCTCTGTAGATGTTAACTACTCTAATCATTTGGAAAGACACTTGAACAAACTTAAAACTAACCGTGCTAGTTAAAATCTTTATGTTTATTGATAACCCTCGTATGAACATACCATACGAACTGAACTACCTTCTACTTTCAATTAGAATCTTCTTTTTGAGTTTTTATTTATTTGAAAAATTCTCATTTATGTAGATATTGAACCATCTGATAAGATTTAGAATTAACCCGAAATGCATCATGATAGTTTGTTTAGTCATCTGCATATCCACATTTATACTTTCATTCAATGAAAATTTTTAAATTTGACCTATATTATCATAGGCACTCACTTAAGGTCACCCCCTCCCTCAAAAAAGGCAATTTGTATCAGAAATTCTGTAATTGAGATAGACGCATGGGAGGATAGTCCATCTTCAGATCTTTCAAAAACGGTATGAATTTCCTTATGATGTCTCCTTTCTGGTAAGATTTTTGACGGTTTTGACGATGCACTACCCGTAAAGTAGGCTTGGTTTTTAAAATACGAAAAATCTTTTTCATTTTTTCTCAGAAGGTAGGTTTGGCAAAGTATTCGCATGGTTACTCACTTACAGTACTGTGTAAAGTCAAATATTTTTTTTCCGTCTCAAAGAGCATCAAAAACTGCAGGTTCTGTGAGGCTCGGTTTTTTGAATGAAGCGTTATTATTATTATATTGAAAAGCATTTTTATAATTAGAGCGTCGTTTTTTGAGAGTTTTTCAGTGAGTGAACTAGTGAAGCCCTTTCTCCACTTGAAACATAAGAGTTTACAAAAAAGGAGTCTCACAGGCCCTGCATCGTGAGATGCTCTTTCAAACAAAAAAAAATATCTGTATATTGAATGAAGACCCACAGAGAAATCTTGCGGACAACATGAGCAATTTTTGACATTTGTTGGGTTCAAATCTCTTTCAAACGTCAGTAGATTGAGCTGAAAATTTTATCACAGCGTCCTCACTTCAGCTCCATCATAAGCTCCAAATTTCAGCCCATTTGGACGTACCTGTGTTGAGATCGATTTTTGAAGGGAGGGATGGCCTTAAGATATTTAACAGAATAAATGTTAATTGACAGCAACACTTTCTTTTGAAATTAATAAATCTTTTTTTGAGTCATACTAGGGGTCTACAGGTCACGCTCACGTTCATGAGCGCGAGCGGTACGTACCTTAATCTATATAGGAGTAATCTCTATAAGTCTCCAGAGCTCATTTAAAGTAGTCACCATAACTGTTCAAAACTTAGTTAACGCTCCTCTCTACAGCTTTTCAAGAGCTATCTGTCGGTAGTCTCTAAAATTCTTTGAGCACAATCTAGACGGATCTTTCATAACTCTTCAAAGTTTATCTTGAGCTGATCCTTATAGTTCTTCAATCTCAAACTAGACACAATCCTTATAGTTTGTCACCCCTATCTGATAGGACTGGGTCATATAACTTAACTTAAAATTAAGTTAGGCTTTGCTACTTAACATTTAACTTTAAGTATTAAGCTTCTCGACTTAACGCTTAATTCCTCAGAAAATTAAGTTATTAAGTTATAATTATGTCTAGGACAGATTCTTTATGAAAACTATCTGCCTCCGTGCGCTGCCCTTAGGTACTCAACCGTTATACTTTGGAAGTAGCTTTAGGCCCTTAACTTTTATACCGATGGGATGCCTATAGCTCCTTACAAGGTATCCTATGGTAGTACCGGTGGGTCTCTAGGATCTATACTATAATGGTACTCATATTTGATCTGTGGGATAACATTCAAGAGTTTGAGAGAGAGACCCGTATGGAGAAAATGGATGATGATAATTGGTAAATTCTAGATGAAAGGACACACCTGGAGAGAGCTAATGTTGAGATCAGTATAGTGCTTGTGAGGCAAACAAAGGATTAAACACTATGAGAGTCATAGTGAAGAATCAAAGTTGAATCGGCAGATATGAAGAAAAACATAATAGTCGATAGATTTAGGTTAGAAGAGAATGGTTGCTGGAGAGGCCAATATAATCATCATAGGTGTTAAGATAAATAAATAGAGATGAAGATCTGACGGTGAAAGTGAGAGATTTGAGTATGAATGGTAGGAATCAGTGGAGAAGGTAATAACCAACGGGTCGCGGATATATGTTTTTTAAGTTGGTAAATTAGCTTTAAAGTGAAAGTGTAAGGTTGAAGAAATTGAATAAAAGTCGAGATGATGATAGTGAAGCAGATGTGGCCAGCGGAAAGGTAGTTGTAATGTTGGTGGAAAACATCTGAGTAGAATTGCTAGTAATTGACTGAATAGGTTGAAGGGTTGGCAAAGTTTGCAGTGTGTTGATTTTTTGACATGTACTTCTCTTATTAGAGGAGTGCAGCGAATTTGGTTTCTCTTGTTTTTGCCTTATTTTATGATTATTTTCTGAAACGAACCTGATCTCTTAAAAATAAAAATGGTGTCATAATGAACCGCTTCTCCATACTATTTAATAAACCTTTGGTAAGTTCTAGCCAAAAATCGAGAATTGAAAATGGTTTTAGCTCGAAGTCCAGTACCAAAAAACGTTTTATAGGGTTTTCCTTGAATCTAAAAAACGGATTCAAATTACAATAGTCGAGTTTAGAACCGTAAAAAGTTCTAGACTTACCCTTACGAGGGAACCTTCCCAACTGTCAAATCGCTTTTTGATCGTGCATATGTTCAAACGATAGACCTTAGTGCGCTATTAAAAACCTCCAAAAGGTTCGGTTTTCTGGGCCTTCATTCCAGAGATATCGAAGTTTTACTATATATTTTTTAACAAAACACCGTGGTTCCCCTCAGGATTCACCGAGAATTCGACTTGAAACTTTGTAGAAATAAAGATCTCTATGAGCTTAGTTTATTCTGTAAGTTTCAAATTTTTTGTTTGCTTTTATCTTAAAATATGAACACTAAACGTTTTCATTTTGTGCTATACTTATAGTTCAAAATGTTGGATGTTCAGATTTTAAAATAGGAGCCACCAAAAAATTTGAAACTTTCAGAATAAAGTAAGCTCATAGAGATCTATATTTCTACAAAGTAGAGATGTCCATCGCGGCGCCGCCGCTGCCGCGATGGCGGTGGCGGCAGCAATTTTTATGAAAGAAATTTCAAAAATTCAGGAATTTACATAGCATCTCGCCATTGATGTATGCCGCACGATAAGGCTTGGCGAGTCGGATCGATTGATAGGAGCACCTGTAGTTTAAAACAAGCACAGCATTAAAAATCCAAAAGTTTTTAAATGTATCATCGCGGCAGCGGTCAACTTTTTTATGGTACGTCGCGGCAACGACGCGGGTAGCTTTCTTTGATTATCGTCGCGGCAGATTCTCAACCGCGATGGACATCTCTGCTACAAAGTTCCAAGTCGAAATTCGAAAGTCGAATTTTTGGTGAACCCTGAGGAGGACCACGGTGTTTTGTTAAAAAATATAGTAAAACTTCGATATCTCTGGAATGAAGGCCCAGAAAACCGAACTCCTTGAAGGTTTTAATAACTCACTGAGGTCTATCGTTTGAACATACGCACAATCAAAAAGTGATTTGACAGTTGGGGAGGTTTCCTTGTTAAACACTTAATGGTTCGCCATGATGTCTTCTTTTTACAATACTCTTCAGAATCAAATGTCATCAAAATATCGATTGCGATAGTTGGGCAGATTGGATGCGATCTACTCAAACAGGTCTTTCTATTAGTTGATTTGATCGTATGGTTTGGATATGAAAGAGCCTTCTTTGTAATAATCAATCAAATGTAGTTTATATTCTCTCTTTTTCATTATAAGAAACATATTTTTATAAGGTTCGTTGGAGTGTTCGTTTAGCTAAGGAATTTGAATCCTTCGTAGATAAAACAAAAAACTTGGTGTAAGTGGATCTTTTGAATTTTTTTAGGCTTAACGCAGATTCAACTGATTAGTTTGGTATGATTTTGCATCTCTTCTGTCGTCTATGTCATTATTCAAGTCGAAATTCCAGAATGAGTTTTTCCGATGTTTCTGAGGAAACCACGGCAGTAAGCTATCCCACTGCCTTAAAAATGTAATATCTCAACAACTAAACGGAGGGTGCCACTTGGAGACAGCGATGGCGCGACTGAAAGGGGGAGGAGTGGGGATGTCTCCCCTCTGCTTTTAGGTAAAATGAGCAGTGTTTTCGCCCATTTTGGATGTACCTTTCTCCGATTTTTGAAATGTATTCTCCTGTATAGGGGTACAAGTCCGGAGTCCAGAAGTAGAACCTGGTATACAGAATTCTCCTCAAAATCAAAGCGAAAACTAAAAAAAAAGGTCTTCCATCTTGGTTTTTTGGAAAAACCTGAGTACTGTTGCTAAAAAAATTTTTCATCTTTCTCCGTTTTTGAAAGTACCCCCCTCTGCTTTGACTTTTTCGCGCCGCCACTGCTTGGAGAGATTCCTTCGCTAGTTAATTATAATTTCATAGACGTAGATTGTCGATTTCAAATGAAATATTTATTAAAGTATTTGTGTGAGAAATAAAAATGTTGAAATTATTTTGACGTAAAAGAAAAAAAAATTTTGTTTCCTATGTTAAGAGTTAGTTCGGTTTAAAACAATAAGAAGGCAGAATTTTTGCAACATCATCTTTCAAGAATATATTGGACATGTTGAAGCTTTTAACACAGGATAGAGGAACAAATTGTGTTCATTCCTATCAAAATCATGATCTCTGTTTTAAAAAAAAAATCTTATTTGTCAAACATAACACTTTGTAATTATTCATAAACTGCATTCATTCACAAATCAGTAAAAAATTGAAAAATGTATTTCTTCTACTTGTTTTTATTATTTTCAACAACAAATTCAATTCAAATAAATCTTCATCTAACAGATGAAATAAACAATATTGATTTTCAATATAATTGTCTTTATATATTTGCTGATATTAAAAAAGAAAATAATTTCCATGAGATTATTTCTTACTGTTTAACTGAATGGCCAACATTGTGGAAAATTCCCGAACCAAATCATAATCAAACATTTACTTTTGCTCAACTCTTAAAAGAAAATCTAACAAGTCAACAATTATATTCTTGGTCAGCACCAATGGATGTTATTGAACGATATCAATTATATTTAAATGAAAATTTAACTTCCATGGAAACACAGTTATTTTACAATTGTACATTACCCAAATTTGAATCATTATGTCAATATGAATTAGATATTAATAAAACTAATGATAATTTATCATTAAATGATATTATTTATGATTTTTATCAACAATATTATGAACCTACTAATTTAACATGTTATATTAATTTCGAATGTAATCGTGGTTCTTCATCAATATGTCTTGATTGGAGTGAAGTATGTGATGGACATATTGATTGTTTAAATAATGCAATAGATGAAATTAATTGTTGGCAAATTGAAACTCAAGAATGTGATGAAAATGAACGTCAATGTAATAATGGACAATGTATATTAACAATATTCTTTCGTGATGGAGATAATCATACTTTCGAATGTCTCGATCAATCAGATGAAATTACTCTTTATCAAAAATCAATGACTGAAAATTGGGCTAGTGAACCAATAATCGATAGTGAAGATATATCATGTCCTTCACGTATTGGACCGATTGGTGCAATAATAACTAGTTCATGTCGAATAACACGTAATATTTTACTCATAAAATCAATTGATTCTGATACATCAAAATCATTATCAAATATTTGTTGGTTAGCATTTCGAAGCATTCATTCTATTACAAATTATATTGATTCATCATGTATAAATTTATGTTTTGATATAAATATATGCAAACAAATAATAAATGAAACATGTCCAGATCTCATTGTTATACCCGATGCTCCACTTGCTTTTGGTCATACGTATGTAGCTTATGATAAAATGTCTCTTCTACATTTGATGAATTCGCATGCTCCTGATTATATTTGTTACAATGAGAATCTTTGTGATCGATTCTATCCTAATAGAACATTACTTAAATATAATAATATAACATGTCGTCGTTTACAGGATTTTCCATTTAAATTTTCAGTCGATACAAGATTTAATAGATTAACCAGGTATGTTTTATCATTCGATCGTAGTTTTTATCATTGTAATACAATTGAATATAATAATTCAAATATTTGTAATTATGCGACAATGTATCGATGCATAAATTCTTCAAAATGTATTTCAAAATCTCGTCTTTGTGATGATAAAAATGATTGTGATTATAAAGATGATGAACATTGTTCACCAATCAACGATAGTTGTCCTACAATTGGATCGAAAATGTTTTTCAAATGTGCACTAGGAAGTAAATGTTTACCTTTAAGAAAGATCGGCGATGGTATGTGTGATTGTGATGCAGATGAATATCATCTATGTGATGATGAATATATAATTGAACATTATAAGAGAAAACATATATCATTTTCAATAATTTGTGATGGTTTTATTGAATTATTACCAATAAATATTGATAATCGAAATGAAAGTGAATGTGAATATTGGCAATGTAATAATACATATACACGATGTGATGGATTTTGGAATTGTTTTAATGGAACTGATGAAGTTGATTGTGATTTATATCCATTATTAAAATGTGCATCTCATTATCATATTTGTATATCACCTAATACATATAAATGAATGTGTTTACCTATTTCAAAAGCAAATGATGGTTATATTGATTGTGTTGGTGCTACTGATGAATCAAAATTATATCGATCAAATAATTATCAACCAAATGCGAACAATTTTTATTGTAAGAATGATACGTATCATTCTTGCATACCATCTTTTAGTCGATGTCGTGATCGAAAGGAATGTATGTATAAATATTATGAACCAATATGTAATAAAAGTTTAAAGGAAACTGGTGGTCCTTTAAATCTTATTTGTCTTTCCTTTTATAAATTAAATCGTACTGATGTTCAAGAATTTCTTTGTCAACGTACTGATGATTCGAAGAAAATGACAATTGTAGATTTTTCTGTGGATAAATTAAAAGAATCAATAGATGAAGATGAAATGAAACATATTAATTCAATTGATAAATCTAGTCAATATTGTCATCGTGGTTTACCTTTAAAACTTTGGTTAAATAATAATAATAGTCGAATATTTTGTCTTTGTCCACCTAGTTATTGTGGTTTACAATGTCAATATCAAAATGATCGTGTTAGTTTAACATTAAAATTTCAAACATATTCTGATTCACGAAAAACATTATTTTCAATAATAATCTCACTTATGGATGATACAAATGAAAGAATAATTTATTCATTTCAACAATTAACTTATATTTATGTTGAACATTGTAAAGTTAAATATAATATTTATTTACTTTATTCAACTCGACCAAAAAATATAACAAAAAATTATCTTATTCATATTGATATATATGAAAAAATTTTATTTAAATATCATGGAAGTTTATATCTACCAGTTAATTATTCATTTTTACCTGTACAACGTTTATCTGTTCACCTTAATATTCCACCTATAATGAATACAATTGAAATATGTTCAGATAAACTTTGTCATCATGGTCATTGTATTAAATATTTTAATAATAATAAAAATCTTAGTTTTTGTCAATGTAATTCTGGTTGGTCTGGAAAATTTTGTGATATATCTTATAAATGTATGTGTTCATCTGATTCATTATGTATTGGAATTTTATCAAATAATCGATCAATTTGTATTTGTCCTTTGAATAAATGGAGTTCTCGTTGTTTATTGAAACATAGAATTTGTCAATTTAATGAAACTTCGACATGTTTAAATGGTGGTCAATGTATACCTATTGATGAATATATAATATCTAATGAAAAATTTCTATGTATTTGTCTAAAAGGTTTTAGTGGAAAACGATGTGAAATAATTGATAAAAATATTATTTTACCACAAGTTATGTTAATTCATTTTATTCGAGTAATTGATAATGGTCGACCAGAAAATGGTTCGACGTTTAAAACTATTCCTCTTAATCAAAATTCAATTAGTATTCGTTGGTCACATCCATTTCATATTGCTTTTATTGAACTTTTTAATAATAATTATTATTTAATTACTGTTGAAAAAATATTTAATCAAAGAATAAATATATCAAAAAGAATTGATTCATCGGATTATTGTAAACATTTAAATGAAACAATAATTAATTATCATCTTATTCGTCGAATTAAATATTATCATATACCATGTCAAAGAAATCCTAGACCATTCTTATCTTGTTTTTATGATGAAAATTATTTTTGTTTTTGTTATGAACTTGGTAAAAATCGTGTAGCTAATTGTTTTGAATTTAATCCATTAATAAAACATGATTGTTTTGGTTTAAGTAATTGTGAACATGGTGCATACCCTAGTGAAACATCTTGTATCCAAGATCTTGACCAAGATCTTAGGTACAGAAATGTAAAACGATCTTGGAAATTTAGGTACAAGATAATCGTGTTATCTTGTACCAAGATCTGTAACTATATCTTAGGTACAGATTGTTAAGATCTTAGTAGCAGGTATACTAGATCTTCTCTGCTTATTATGATCTTCAGCCTTGATCTTTGGTACAGATAATTATATCTTGTCTAACGATCTTCAAGATCTTGAGTTACTATCTTACTGTTTATTTATTAAAACAATCTTCGGTAAAAGTTACAAAATTTTCGTCTAGATACATTATAATCAAAAATTTTACAAATAATTGTTCATTTCGTACTGAACATCATAGATACAAAAATATCTACTTGAATGGTTCACATCGAAATTCAAAAATCACAGTTTACAAAATCATTGAAAACTTCCTGATCTAATATGATTAATATTGTTTCTAAATTCCGTTTGGATTAAATTCAAAAAGTCATTGGATATTGTTCTTCTGGTTGATTATCATTTGTATTGCATGTAGATGGTATATTTGCTGTTGTAACATTTAATTCTGGTGTTTCTGATAATGAATTATTTAATGAGTTGTTATTTGGTTTTAATTTATATTTAACAGCGTCATATGGCATTTGAGTCATCGAATTCATAATGGTGCACCAAGTGTGTGAGATATCCTCATCCAAAACTAAACACTTTTGTTGTATAAAATCTGAAAAAAAATAAACTGAATTGATTGTTCTCAAATTTATCTGACAGTAATCAAGGTATATTGCAAAACCGCAACTGTAATCTTTCATTCATGTAGGTTATTCACATCCTACGATACAAAAACAAATGTGTCTCGTATTATCTGAACTACATAATATTTCTACAGAGAAACATTAAACAAAACTACCAACAGTTTTTGAGGTTTTAAAAAAAAATATTTCTGTGGTAATTATCACTGATTCTCTCTTATTGCAAAAATCATGCAGCGTTGCTGAGAAAGGACAGAAAGTTGGAGTGAAAAAGAAAGACATTTTTTAATAAACCTTTAAAATGGAAAGATAATTATATGTAAGCTGTAAGTCGATTTACCTTTTAGTACTAATTCATTTGGTTCAAGAATATCTTTCCATTTTGAAAGTTCAAAACCAGAATTCTTATATAATTCTCGCATTATTTTAGTTGGACGATTGATGGGAGATTTTAAGCTGCTTGGATCAACGCCAAATATTTTCTAAATAAAAGCAACTCGTTAAATATGTATATGTATATTTGATTAGAATTTGTTACATGAACTTTTTGAAATGTGCTTGGATCCATATTTGGTGTTGAAGATGATTGCTATGAAAAAAAATGAAAAATAATAGTTTGAAATAAGTTATAGCTATTTCATCAATGAGTTGTTGTGTTCATATCTTAAAAGTTGATTAATAGTACATATGAAAACATGGTTTTATTCGTGAATAAAAAAATACTTGAAAAATATTCAAAATCTGATGTATAAGATTGCTCGCTAATACTTGACTGCTAGATTAAGTATGGTTCAACTTCAGTTCATCAATATTTTTAACTACACCAATTGTATTAGATTGGCAACAAAGTTTTTACGTTTCTGTTCAAATTTTTATTTTATTTTTTGTCTAAAAAAATATAGCTAAGTTTCAATATGTCATGCTTCATGACTGGCAATAATTTGTCGCCAATGTTCCTCAGAAGTATAGAGCGTTGGCAATAAAACATAGCTACTCATGAAGCATCACTTATTGAAACTTAATTATACTTATTAGTCAAAAAACAAAATAAAAGTTTGAACAAAAACGCAAAAACTTTGTTGTCAACCTAATATTAATTATAAACTTTTAAAGTTTTTTATTGCTTATTCAACCGAAAATTTTAGTATTTGAGAAAGTCATCAAAGCTTCTCAGTCTCAATTACTTTATTGTCAAGTGAACAAATATATTCTTTTGTCTTTGTATCAATCATAATGTCAAATTTGCTAACCAATAGTTTCATCAAGTTAAGTGAAACCAAAATCGATAATTGTTTTGTCTTCAAAACGACATAATATTTGCGAGAAACATCAACAGTAATATTTACCTTTTGATCAAAACTTGAATTTTTCTTTACAACATTATACACTTTTTCTAATTTTGATACACGTTTTTTGAGAAAATTAATTTCATTGGCCAAATTTTTACATTCACTACATGATTCTGGATAGAAAAAACAATGCATTTAGATTAATATTCAAATTTTTCGATATATTCAAAACAAAGATGAGACTTACCTTGTAGAATGATTGAATTTGTTGGTTGTTTTTTCTTATTTATTTTTTTCTTTTTCAAATTTGATAAATCAAGATTTGCTTTGAGTAAATTTTCTTTGTCTTTTGCCCATCGATCTCCTAAATTCAAAGGACAAAATTTGATCAGCGATCGTATTAATTAAAGAAAATTTCATACCTTCATGTTCAATATCAGACGAAGCAGAGTAGGAACTGCTGTCCAACTCATCCATTTTACGTTTGCATGATTTTTTAACTGTTGATTCAGAAGGATTTGGTAAAATACGATTAAAATCATCATCTTCATCTTTATCGAATCCTTAAATGACAATAACCGTTTTTTTTGGAACTAAATGTAGAACGACCTCCAAAAAACGATATTTTTCGCAATTTTCAGTCGGAAAAAAATGCCTTTAGGACTTCATTTTGTTCAATGAGCATTATAAAATATTCTTTAAATATTGATGATATTCTTCATTGACTTAATTCTTGATTATTTTTAGTTCTAAGATTTTCGAAAAGTGTATTCAGAGAAAAAATTTAGATTATATTCCGACCTATCTTTGTCACATATCCACTGTAGCATTGCGTCAAAGAAAAACAAGTATTTACCTGATGTTAACGAAGTCAATAAATGATTTGTTGTTATTTGCTTTTTACTAGGTGTTATCATTGATTGTTTCACTTGTTCTGTTCGGTGTCCTAAAGGTGAATATTCATCGTCATCAACATCTTCATGCATGATTTTTTGACGAATATTAGAAACAGCAGGATATTCACATTCAATTTCTGGAATACAAATTTCTTCACTTCCAGCTTCTTTAGAAAATCGACTCGAAACCTCTTCCATTTCTTGATGGGTACCTAAAACATGAATTTTCACGTTACATTAGTTCAGCAAAGAGAGGAGCTCAACCATACCGGTTTTAATAACCATCAATTTTTTTCGTTCACCAAAAGCCTTAATGTTACCAGATTGAGCACTAGTAGGACTAAGTGGATCAATATTAATAAGTGATGTTTAAATAATGGCATGCTTTTTCAGCTGAGGAAACGAAACAACTGAAAAATCAGCATATTTAGAAGTTTTGCCTGCAGTTGTTCGTTGTGGACGTTGTGCAAATGTTATGGTGCTCATCTAAAAAAAATAGTAGATCCATAGAAACTTTATATAACGTCATGTAAGAAGCTCTGGTTTTTTAAAATCGTCAAATTTAATAAAAAGGTGGCGTCGTACATCAATTAATCTAGAAAAGAAAGCATTTTCTTCATTTTGTTAAAGTTCATCGAATGAAGATCACTACGCATGTAAAGTTTTTTGTGAAAAACATAAAAATAAAGTAATTTCAAAAGTAGGTTTTACACAGGCAACAGCACTTATAAGTGAATACTTTTAAGTACTTTTCTGCAGTTTTTGAGCAAAAAGTACCATTAAGTACTACTAAACGTGAGAAAAAGTACTAAAGCTTAATAGAGAAAGTAGTAAATTGTGGGAAAATTTACTTTACTACTTTTTATTACTATTCAAAGTAATTTACAGTGCATTTTATATTAAAAGAGTTTTCTAAATTACTTTGAATAATAATAAAAAGTAATAAAGTAAATTTTCCCACAATTTAGTACTTTCCCCATTAAGCTTTAGTACTTTTTCTCACGTTTAGTAGTACTTAATAGTACTTTTCGCTCGAATACTGCGAAGAAGTACTTAAAAATATTCACTTATAAGTACTATTGCCTATGTAAAACCAATTTTTCGAAGTACTCAATAGTAGGTTTTTTGTACTTTTCTTTATATATGGGTAAATGCAAAGGTGATCCTCAGATAACAAGAGAAAGATATACTACATTTATATTTGAAAAATATTTTTGAAGAAAAGAATCAGTAAAAGTGTATCAAAAGCTTTAATCATTTTAGTTATGTTCCCAATCAACATGAATCTCGGTAAAAACTGAGATGTCTGGTTCCAACCATGGTATACGAATAACTTTATGCATTATCCAAGCAACTGGTACAATTTTGTAAAAGAATTTTTTATCATGAAAAAAATGATAATAAGTATTTAATCGATTGATTAAATTTTGTGGAACAGATGTTGATGATAAGCCATCCGATAAACATTTATCAGCACAATCATAATGTTTAACAAATGCATAACAATTATCATCAATTCGACAGTAATAGATAACTTCACCAAAGCAAATTCCATGATTTTGTGGACATTTAATATTTTTAATAGATATCCAATAGCTTATACTATTTCGATTACGTCCGTAAGATAATGAATGAAATGTTTTCAATCCTCGAAAATATCGAGCATATGTATTAATTGATTGTGTTCCATCTAATAATACGCTTTTTTTATTATAACATTGTATAAATTTTTCTTTGGTAGATTCAACGAATGATTTGATCATATATTTATCGTCAAAATGTTCATCTTGTGTTAAATATGAAATATTTAATGTGCTGTTGGAGTATAAGATGCGATCTAATTTGTACCAAAAATTAAATTGTTCGAGGATGTATTTCTGACCTTTACACCATTTGACCGCATTTCCCATGTATGATTCCCGAGGAAAACATGAAGTCATTACCAAAGATCCATGTCTATTAACTTGATCTAAAAGATGTGTATGTAGATGAACTGTGCACAATTCTGATTTCGGTCCATAGTGTACAGCTAAATGTTGATAATAATAATCAAAAAATTGATAAATACCAAGTAATTCATCTTTAGTTTGATAAAAATGTAGTACTCGAATATAAATGAAATAGTGCAAAAAATGTAGAGCTAATACGTCTGGTAAAAATAGAATAACAAATATTGGAGATATATATAATAATAAATCTCTATAATACGAAAAAATACATGATATAAAATACAAATGATTAACAATTCTCTATTGATACAACACATAACAAGCACTTGCTTGTCAACGTCATAATTTATTTTTGAATACAGTCTATTAGGTCTTTTTAATTTGACAAAGAAAACGTTAAGTTTGGCTTTACTTTACCAATGATTTAACTGGAAATTCAATCACTTTCGTTTCTTTTATCAAAACAAAAATACTAGAGATTTACTTATAATTTATGATTAGTAATTTTTTTCTCTTCTTCATTTGGTTTCCTTTTAATAAGATTTAAATTTAAAAATATTAATATTAATTATTTATTTATAGTATATATATTTGTATTAAAAAAAGGTAAATTTAGATTGAATTGATTAACAATAATATATAGGTTATTTATTAATTGAATTTTTAACTTATTTTATTTATTTTATCATTCTTATCTTTTTACCAACTTAAAACCAATTAACAAATATCCTATTTTATTTTATCGTAAATCAATTCAATCTAAAATTACTTTTTTCTAATACAAATATATATCATAAATAAATATTTAATACTAATATTTTTAAATTCAAATCTAATCAAAAGGAAACTAAGTGAAGAAGAGAAAAAAATTACTAATCATAAATTATTATCTTCCTATTAACACTTAATGAACTAGTCACAATTTTTTGTTACTAAAAATACCACTTCTATTCAAATTATATGTATTTCTGGTTTGTAGAAGACGCTAATTCTTCTTCTAACAATAAAATTTTCCTACCTGAACATCTTTGTTTTCCAATTAGTAAATTGACTTAATGGCATAAATTGATAACCAAATGAATGTGGTAAGACAATAGACGATACAAAATTTGATGCTTGTTCAAATACATGAGGTAAAAGTAAGTGATTCCAATAAGTAATCAATGTTTTAAAATGACCACTACACACTAAATGCATATAATCCAATGCAATTTGTATTGGAAATAACATAATTTTTGTTAATGGAGTGGATCCTTTAATACCTTTCGACCTTGATTTTGGTAAATTAGTCATCGATAACTGTAGATAATCTTTATCAGTCTTTCGTGGTGAAGGTGTAGAGGAATAACCATAATATATTTGTGTTGCAATTGGATGACCATGTATTTTACAGAATGGACAACCATCATAACCATTGAATTGAATTATATTACAATTAAGAGCAAGTGCAGGCAAATCGAAAGTAATCAGTTGTACTCGAATATTAAATTTAGTTCTTGTATAATTATTTAATTTTATAATAATTCCTGTATCATATAGATCTTGAATTTGCTCAACAACATTATTCCACAACAGTTCTCTATTTGGATGAACATTTCCTAGCCAAGCAGCAAATACCATTACGGCATTAATATGATCTCTAATAGGTGGAGGAATTTCAAGAATTGTGGCTTGAACTGGCCATAATGATTTACCTCCTATTTTGGTTACAGGTGCACCATCAGTGTGTAAGAGAATGGTTAATTGTTTTTGACTTTTTATTCGTAAACGTTGATATATAGAACCGTTTGGCGCATCACATGGTAAAATATCATTTGAACAATGAGAATATTCATCAATTAAATTTAAATATCGTTTGGCTGTTGATCGAATTTCATCCTTCACATCATTAATTACTAATTCAACAACATTCATGAATGGTCGTCTTTTATTATTTAATGAACATCCATCAGTACATGTAAGTTGATCAGGTTTTTGTAAAAGACGTAGGCATTCACGACAATAATATCTCACTTGTTTTGAGTAATCAAAACCTAAATGATAAACAAAAAATTAAGCTTTTAACATTTTAAAAACTTAACGACATAACATTGAAAAATTACTTTCTAATGATTTAGTAACTTTTTTTACAAAGAACAAATTTCTCCTAATTAATACATGTAAATATTCCAAAACTTCCCCTGTGTCACTTGTGTATAAAAATCAAATTGAATATCAAAAAAAGTTCTCTCTGTTGACTATTCAGAAACTGTAATTCATAGAAGAATTCTTTGCTAGACAGATTTAACAATGAAAACATATGGATAGATAAGCTGATTAAAATTTAGCTACATGAGTAGAGCACTAATTGAACTATACAGAAATATTCTCTTTTGAATTTTTATATACCAGCATCTTAAAAAGAACAGTAGATGGATTTATATTGCAAGTGACTTTAAATAAAATTTTATACATACCGATAATCTTCATTAATCCTTTGACGGTACGAGGTAATTTTAAATCTAATGGAAAAAGTGGTCGAATATCGTTTAGTAAATGTTTTATTCCATTTTTATTCAAATTTAAACGACGAGCTAATTTTACAATAATAATACATGCATCTCGCACAGATAACGGACTTGAATTAAATAATTTGGTTTGATTATTCAAATCGTATACATTTATAAATTCATCGATATCATCATCGTCGTCACTTTCAGCTTCAGCTTCAGCGTCGATGTCATTATCCATAATATTATCAGAATTTATTTCTGATTCACCTGATGGTTCAAAACCAAGAAAAGATGTTGAACAGTCAATCATTGTAGTTGAAGAATCAATTGTAGTATCGTCAGGAATTTGATCTATTAAATTTGAAATATCTGTAATAGCATCTTCATTTTCTTCATGCTGAATTAATCGGGATATTTCATCAATACGGCGGCTTGAACGATATTTTCGCATATATTCACGTATGTATTGAGGCTTGCTTTTAGAATAATGTATATTCATCTAAAATAAAAAGAAAATAGTAAATATGATTACAAAAAATTTCAACAACAAAAGCAGTAAAAACACAATGTCTTTCGATACTGTTATTTGCATATATTAGCATACTATAAAATATTTAAGTTTATTGATTCTACACTTGAAGTTGTGTTGGTTTGGTAAACAATTTATATAGCACATCACGTAGATTTATTTTTCCTATATTCGAAGACCGAGTAGGAAATGAGAATACATGAGCATAGAAGAATAACAATACTATAAGCTTTAACTAAGTAGGATAATTGCTAAAAAAACAATACTAATTTTATTTTACTGCCGAACAATTGATACTACCTTTCATAACTAAGTGTAACCAATGATAATTAGCCATACTATCTATCGATTAAACACCTTGGAAAAAGTTCGAAAAATTAGCAATATTGAAAGCATAGAGAGTCATTTAATTAAGGAAAGTTTGTTTAAATTTTATGCAAACATTTTATATGCATTTTTTTCTTCCTCTTTCATCTTTGTTAACAGTCCTTTCATTTCATTGGTTCGTTGACAACTAAATCGTTGCAAAATTTCTTTCATTTTCTGTCGTTCGAAAATTAACTATACATGTCTTTTTGCAAATAATTACAAACAATTTATGAATATTTAATTATGTGAATAAATTAATGATGTCGCTTTTTCGTTTACTCAAGATCTTGGATAAGATAAGTGGAATTTAAATTATTTTCCCAAGATCTTGATGTCTTGAGATCTTTGAATATATCTAATTAAGATCTGTGGTACAGATTTATCTGATCTTATCAAGACCTAATTTTGCAAAAACAAGACGAATTGTCTTATAAAGATCTTGACAAGATCTTGCTTGTCAATTCCAAGATTCCAAGATCTTGCTTACAAGATGTTTCACTAGGGTAATGTTTACAAGATAATTTAATTTGTCCTCAAACATCAATATGTATTTGTCCAAAATGTACTTATGGAATAAGATGTGAATTTACTTCAAATATATTTGATTTATCACTTGATGGAATCTTAGGTTATCATATACAGCCAAATATTAATATTAATTATCAAACATTTATTATTAAGTTTAGTTTATCATTAACAATAATTATGTTTTTAGTAGGTTTTATAAATGGAATATTATCATTAATTACATTTATAAATAAAGAAACACAAAAAGTAGGATGTGGTTTATATTTATTAGGAACATCAATAACAACTATAATTATTTCAATTATTTTTCTATTAAAGTTTATAATACTTCTTATAACACAAATGTCATATATTACAAATAATTCATTTCTTAATATTCAATGTCATTCAATTGATTTTTTATTAAGAATTTGTCTATATATGGATAAATGGTTGAATGCATGTGTTGCTACAGAAAGAGCATTTAATTCAATTAAAGGACCAAAATTTAATAAAAAAAAAAGTATAAAAGTAGCAAAATATATGATTATCATATTAATTATTTTTATGATTTCAACAACTATTCCTGATCCATTTTATCGACATCTTTTAAATAGTAATGATGATGAAAAACGTATTTGGTGTATTCTTAGTTATCCATCTAATATTCAATTTTATGATAAATTTATTCATATATTTCATTTTTTTATTCCATTTATTACAAATATAATATCAACTATTATTATTATTGTAATGACAGCTAGACAAAAAACACGTATTAAAAAAACCGAATCGCGTCATCGTTGTTTATTATTCCAACAACTTCAACATCATCGTCATTTATTAATCGCTCCAATACTTTTAACTATTCTTGCTTTACCACGTTTAATTATATCATTTGTGTCAGGTTGTATTGAACCAACACGAAATTCGTGGTTATATCTTATTTGATATTTTGTTTCATTTCTTCCATCAATGCTTTGTCTTGTTATATTTGTTTTACCAGCAAAGTTCTATAAGACAGAATTTCATACAACTGTTAAGAGATATAGAACAACGTTAAGAACACGATTGCAAGATCAACGAAATCCGTTAGTAGTTTTATTTTTATACTATTTAGAACAAATAGAAAATAGTTTAGTTGATTATTTATTGAGAATATTATCGAATAAAGAATACATTACTGTATTTTATTTCTTAATAACCAATTATTTCTTTGCTTTTTATGTTCAATATTCTTTTAATCTTGGCTTATATTTATTGTGAATTTCTATAGTTTATTCATATGATGGGGAATTTGATTTTGCGACAAAATCATTATCTCGAAGGCAAAAGTAATTTGTAGCAAAATCAAAAAGATAAAGCATTAGCAGTATTGCGGTATTGCGGTCTATGCGGTATTTGCGGTATTGCGGTCTTTGCGGTATTTGCAGTCTTTCCGGTCTATGCGGTCTTTGCGGTCTATGCGGTATTTGCGGTATTTGCGGTGTTTGCGGTCTTTGCAGTATTGCGGTATTTGCGGTATTTGCGGTCTTTGCGGTATTGCG
>JAJEKB010021331.1:1285747-1322418 GCA_022393335.1 Macrotrachela quadricornifera
GGACGGTGTAACGGTGGGCCGGTTTAACCGGTTAACGGTGCACCGTAGGACGGTGAGCCGGTGAATCACCGCCACCGTTGCATCCCTATTCGGTATGTTTGTAGTTAATTTTTCCGATGAAATTAGGGTTAAATGTTTTCTTGGTTATGTTCTATGACCGGGATGCAAATTTCTACCCCCTGTATACTTCAATACTCCTTTTAAATTGTGTTTTATAAAATAAAATAATATAATTCAGTTTACCACGAGTTGCAATATTTGCTGATATAAGTACAGCCAATTTATCTTTTCGAAATTGTTGCATAATTGTTCCACGTTCTTGAATAGTTAAATCTGATGTTAATACCCCTACTAGATAATTTCGATTTTTCATCCAATAAGCTAAACGATTTGCTGCTGCTATTGTTCGACAAAAAATAATTGTTCCTCCAATAGTGAAGGAACTATAAATTTGTTCAATAGTATCATATTTTTCGTGTGGAACATTACAATATACAAAAAATTGTCTTATATTATGTAATATTAGTTCTTGACGGTTTATTCTAACAATAACTGGGTGTTGAATAAGTGTACGTGCAAATTGAATATCATTATGTGAATATGTAGCTGAAAATAACATTATTTGACAATTAAAATTCCTAAGACGTCGTAGAAGATTAAAACTTATTTGTCCAAAATTTCTGTCTTCTATGATATTATCTGCTTCATCAATACAACAAATACGTAATATACTTAAATCTATAACACGCAATCTATAACACCAATCTTCAATTGTACCTGGTGTGCCAATAACAATCGGTTCAGTTAAAAGTTGTCTACGGACAAGATTATGTCTATTTGACATTGCCCGATCACGAACAGCATAACGAATTTGTATATATGGCAAAAATTTTGCCAATTTCCCAATAACTGAGCCAATCTGTAGAGCTAATTCATATGTTGGTACAATAATAAGTGCTTGTGGTGATCGAATAGCTGGATTAATTTGTGATATAATTGCTATTGAAAACGCTTCAGTTTTGCCTGTGCCAGATTGGGATTGTGCTATTATGTTTCCTAAAAGAAAAAATTATTTAAATAATAATGCATTTAAAAAAATAAATTTAACTTACTTCGTTGATTCGATAATAAATGAGATAGAACAATTCCTTGAATTCTGCTTGGAGTTCGAAAACCCATATTATAAATAACTGTGAAATACGAAAGTATTGAAATATTCTAACTGTCTGAAGAAGAATGTTTTATATCATTGAGATTCGTTTAAGATACGTATCTAAAGGCCGCATGTTACGAGCATGAAACTTCAAATGTGAAAAATTTTCAAAGCAAGCTTCTATTTTCTGAATAATGGAATTCAAATTTATGTTGAGTCTTAATTACTTTACAGAATATTATTTCTTTTTGTTTCCATGTTAAAATCGTTTGTAAAATTACCTTTTAATAAATTCGGATTAAGATTGAATTCTTCAAACGTTCTATTTGAAGAAAATGGTGAATTCGGATTATTATCGAGCATATTCATCTAAAACATACCACAATTAGATCGAAGTTCGCTGCTAGTGATCGGATCTAGTATATATTGTAGAAAATTTTTTTCCTGTATCAAACTCTATACTTAGTTTGTTCCTATTGTGAAATTTTTTTTTTTTCAATATTTTTGTACAAGCGGTACGATGGGCCCTCTCTTCACTCATATATCCTATGGATTTACGCGCAACTTAAGAGTCTCGAATAACTTCTTATTAAGTGTTGATTGTTAGCAAACACCTATTAGTAATATCACATGTAAATAAGTAGTTGTATGTAATTTGATCGATAATCATATGGATTCAAACACAAATTAAAAGTCTTTAAATAATACAAAAGATAGACGATCATCGACAAGAATTATTATTGGAAAGATGCGTATAAAAAAAGAAAACTTGGATTTATGCTCACCTTCTACGATAGAATTTTTGATCGGATTGTTTTCTTGTATATGGAAAAAAATCAATCTTTTGAATTGTTTCTTTGTGTCCTCCCTCTTTACATCACTCAATTTTCAAAGATTTCATAAGTCAATTTCAATGTTGATATTACAACTCTTCAACAAACATTACTCCTTGTTTTTTTCCAACAGTTAACATGCAGAAATAAATGAAGAAATTAGTTACTATTGTAGACAGTGTTTCTAATGGAAATCTGAAACAAGATGTACACAACACTTTGTTTTGTATGAGCAAAGTATACAGGGTTGGAAAAAATATTTTTCAAGGGGGGTAACACTATATTTTCAAATAGGGTACATCACTAATTTTATACCAAATTAGAGCGCGTCGAAAATTGGATTTTTTAATACTAAATTGTAAGAGTTATCGAAACTTTTTCATGTCGAAAATAAGAAACTTTACACTTTTTGGGCATAAAAATCTGAGGTCTCAGTAACTCAACAAGTGGGCTTGAGCATTTTCATTTAATATTCTTACATGGTTAAATAGAGCTTGTCGAGCTTTACAAAACTACATATTTTTCAAAGTTTAAATCAGTTTTCTAAGATAAAAAATTGGAAAACCATTTAAAAAATGCTAAAAAATGTTAAAAAAATCATCCTTTTCATTTGAGAGCAAAATACTCAATCTTTTAATAAAAATAGATTTTTTTCATAATTTTCACGGGGAGGTGGTAAACCAGCGAAAGTCTTTTCCGCGAAGATTGCCAGTGAATATTAGACGGCGAAAAAAGATTAAGCGAAAAAATTTTGAGCGAAACAGCTTATAAGCGATGACGAGTGTCCTCGCTAGCGTTTCTCCTTCTCCTTGATAGTACATCACTTTTAGAGACATTCTTTCTTTTTCTCACTTACATTGTGTTTTGTGCCTCTTCACTGTATGTTCTGTTTTTCGAGAAAGAATGTTATCTTTGATACCATTCTTTCTCTTTGTTTCGTTTTTTTATATGATGGTATGTTTTGTTCGTTTTGGAGTCAGTTCTTCCTTGTTTGTTTGTCGATTCTTTTCTTGTTCTTTTTTTTGTTTTTTCAAATACATTCATTACAGTGCAGTTTCTCTCTCATTCTGCAAACAGGGTTCAGTTTACTTCTCCGAGAGAGCTCACACAGCTGTCTGGCGAAAAAATTGAAATAGCGAAAGCATGTTTGCGCGAATTTCGAAAAACAAAACAGCGAAATATAAAATAGCGAAAGCGTTACTTTTAACCAAATAAAAAATTATATTTAATCATATTCAAGAAATAGTGAACTATAACAGATAAACATCAAATAATATAAAAAAGAATAAGCAGAGAAATCAACTATAGAAATGAGAAATTCAAACTACATTTCTTAAATTTTTAGCTACGACCATAGATAATCCATGGAGAAATTCTGTCAAATTAATTTGTCTCTGTACATGACGTTCGGCAAATGTTTCAATTTATGCTCGGATGACACAAGTCTTATCGCTTAATTTATTTTGAACATCACTATTTATTTTTCCTAGTTGTTGACGAAAAGATAGTTCTTTTCGTTGTAAACATTCAAAAAGGTGCCAAATATTGGGATGATGTTTCTCCACTCAGTTCTTAAATTTGTTGTGCCAGGTTCAGGGGCGTACCGAGCCACCTATGGCAGGGGAAGCGTATACATTTGAAAAGAAAAATTTGCTACCTAAATAGGAGTGCAACTCATTTGTTACTATTTTCAAAAATCATTTCAAAATTTAAAAAAACGGCTAAAATTCTACTTTTTTCTGCTTTGAAGACTAAAAAATGGAGTTTTCAGAGAAAGGATGGCCCAAGTGGGGGAAAAGCGGATTCCGTGTATCGGGAATACGGTGATGATACGTACAACACATACGATACGGTGGCGATACATACAATATATACGATACGGTGAAGATAAGTACGATACGGACGATACGAATACAATCCAAAGAATATATGTAGAACTGAGAAGATAAAATTTCATTGATTCATGAAAATACAAAATTCGCATCATAGAATCGCGAAATTAAAGTTCCTCTCTTAAAACAAAGTGAATTTTCGTTAAAAATTTCAATATTACGATAAATGTATGGAAATATAGTAATGAGATAAAGCGGATTGCCGAATCGCAAGATCGTACGCATAGTACAGGTCGCGATGGGGTCGTACGAATATGGGTTACGAATGTTCCGCTGACTTCCCCCTTAGATCCTCAGGTCCTATTATATTCGGGTACCCTTAGATCCTCAAGTGGTATATTTTGGAAATACCTTATGTCCTTAAGTGCTATTATATAGCGGTACTCATAGGTCCTCAAGTCCTGTATTCTGGAAGTAACGTTAGGTCCTCAAGTTCTATATTTTCGAGGTACCTTAGGTTTCCCAAACCCAGTTATATAGGGTTACACATAGATCCTCGAAGGCTATTATATCAGGGTATCTATAGGTTCTCAAGGACTATTATGCAGGGTACTTTAAGGCCCTCAGGTCCTATTATATAAATAAAGGATGATCCAAAAATCTTGGTATCTCTCAGAAAAAATTGTTCGTTCTCCCTTATACTAAACCCTAAAATGCTCAAACTCTGCGATCTTACTCCTTGTAACGTGGCGAATATTATCCTAAATTTTCAACTCTCTATTCTAACAAATAAGAGATTTGTATAGGTTAACATTCTTAAAATCTTATTTTTCTCCATGTCGCAAAAATAATGGTTGGCGCATAAGACATGTAAATGGACTGCCTCTACATTTCATTTTCCCACCGTTTGATACGTTGTATTAAGAAAATAAAATATACTTCCTGCAAACAAAAAGAAGAATATTTTTGCATTTCATTTTTTTACCACATAGTACACTTTATTAAATAAATGCGGAAACCTCGGATTTAAATCCGAGAGTTATGTGTACTTCAAAAAGCGAATAAGACAGATGAGTTATCCAAGAATGTGTCGAGTAGAGCCCGTCGGGTCTGGATCTGAAAATTTTAAGTTGATCTAGTCTAGGTAAGTTCTGAGTCTAAATTATTATTGATTAGCAAAACTATTCACTATACAAAATAATTCTTGCTTTGATTTTCTTTAGTTTTTTTAAAATTTTCTTCAGAAAACGGTGAATTTATTTATAAATAAGTTAGGGTTTTGTATTTAATACAATGGTACGCATTATGATCCTCTTTTACCTTTTCAAAATAGCCCTCAACAACTTCTACCATGCTTTGACTTAATTAACATGTGTTTATAATATGAAATATAATTTGAAACAAGCTTTAATTAGAAGAGGAAATTTTTATTTATGCAGATAAATAAAGTCTTCGGAACTAACTGCTTACCACGTCTTATCTGGCAAAAAAGAGGGGATCCGAACAGCCTAAGGGGCAGTTCCTTAGTGCCCTCAATAATGAATTTTTTTTTAGACGGATTGATCAAAATCAATCTATCGTGAACTTCAATTTTCGAGTACATAAAAATAATGTTGGCTCTATCGAGAACAAACAAATATCGCACAGACACACTATTAAAGTATATTGCTTTTTCAAGGTTTTTTCGTAAGTGTGATATTGAATAAATATTAACCGCAGCGTATCTATCCCTATTATTTTGCATCATTTTATAGCTCTTAACGAGTTCTATCTACTGTGAAAGAATTGGTATTGGTAATATGGAAAACAAACAAATATCACACTGACGCATTGTCAAGATATATGAGCTTTTCAGTTTTTCGACACTGTGATACAGAGGAAATCTTGTCCGCAACCTATTTATCCCTATAACTTAGCGTCACTTTGCAGCCCATGAAATTCTCTATCTAATGGTATATGATAGTTGAAGTTTTATTTTCATTATAATAAATCTTTTCTTTAAAGAAAATTAAATAACTGTGCAATGTGCACAGGGTTTAGCTAGTTTTCATAATAATCTCCCAATATAAATAGCTATCGAGTTCGGATTTTTTCCGTTTTATAATTCTTTTTAGTTGCGACAATACCATGCATCTAGAACAGCCCAAAACTGCTAGTCACCTGAGATATATTTAGGCACACTGACCTCAGGATACGGATTTCGTGAATTTTGGGACCTGTGTAAGCAACTTTCAGTCGAAAAGCTACAGTTTCATTCAAAATTAATATCATATTCGGAATCAGCACTAAAAACTGAGTCGATTCATATATATTTTAAATAGTTCTGAGAAAAAAAAATTTTTTGAAAAAATTCCTGTACCTCCCCCCCCTCTGGGATGGTCTGGTGAATAATGATAATTTTTTCGATAACTCAGTCATTTCTTGAAGGATCCTTATCATCTTCGAACTCGACCGAGATATTGATGAGACAATTCTGTGTACAAAATTTCAGCTCAATCGGATATAATTGTGAAGAGTTATCGCAAGGGGGAAAAAGCTGATTGCAATCAAGCAATCATCAGCAATCTTCGGCGATCTTTGGCAATCAAAGCAATCTGGGCAATCAAAGATTTTGCTTTTTTCCCCCTAGAGTTACTGTGTAAACGGACGGCCGGACGGACATACTGACCGATTCTATATGTGTACTCACTTTTTGAGTACACAAAAAAGTAAAAACGATAAAGAAAGAAATTAAACTACGCCTGTAGTTATGTATCGTAATGAGATATCTATGTAATGATTTATTACTAATCATATGATAACACAATATAAGCAGAATGTGAGGTTTGCACTTTTTAACATGTTTGATCCCGAGAGATTATATGGTATCCGATAACTTTGACTGCAATTTGGCTCCGAAAATTTTTTCGTCGTCTTCGATTCCGACTCAGATTCCGAAAATTTTTACTTTTCTGACTCCGACCTCGACGAACTTGAAATCGCAGTGGGGTTTTCGAGTCGAATGCAAGTCTCTAATGAGTACCTTTATATAATAGTATTTGAATACCTAAGGCTACCTCCAAAATATAGCACTTGAGGACCTAAGGGTACCTTCAAGATATAGGACTTGGGAACCTATGAGTACCCCCAAATACAACACTTACGAATTTACATGTACCACCAAAACAGAGCATCTGAGGATCTGTGGATACTCTTATATTATAGTACTAGAGGACCTAAGGGTACCTTCGAAATATAGAACTTCAGGAACTAAGGATACCTTCAAAATATAGGACTTGAGGATCTATGGGAATCCCCATAATATAGACCTTGGGGTCCTATAGGTAATCCTATATAATAGCACTTGAGGACCTAAGGCCGCAGTCAGCGGACCATTCGTATCAACGATACGTACAATACCGTAGCGATCCGACAATCCGTCCGATACCATGGCGATACCCACGATACCGTGACGATCCAACACTCCACTTTTTCCCCCTTGAGGTGGTCGCAATCCTTTTTTTGCGATTTTGATGAGCAAAAAAAACGAAAATTCTTAAAAGATGGGGGGGAAGCGCAAACACTCTTTTTCTTATTAATTTTCGGAAGCAGGGGGGTGGGGGCATTACGCTCCAAGCGTCCCCCTCGGCACGCCCTTACAATGAAAGAATATATATTAAAAAGAAAAGAAGAAAGAAGATTAGTAGGTCAGTAAGTCAAAAAAGAAGGCAAGAAACAAGAGCTTTTGCTTGTATACACACTCACTATGATAAACCAACCTTATACATCAATAATTGAAGGTTGTGTGGAAAAAAATTTCGCCGAAAGATCTGTCGCTATATGGTTTTTCGCTATTTTGCGCATTGGCTGATTTGTTTTTTCGCTATTATATCTTTTCGCTAGTCTGGTTTTCATTGCTCTGCATGCTCGCTGAAACAGGCTCTCGCTGTAATGGCTTTCGCTGGATGGACATCATACCGACTATGATGTCTTAATATGAACTGTTTGATTGACTATAAACTCACTTGAGATTAAAGAAGCATCCCATTTTTTACTTTTTTGTAGTGTGTGAACTATAAAACGACTGAATAGTTCCACGTTTAGGCTCGTTAGAAGTTTTCTCCATTTCAAAATTAAATAAACTGAGTTAGATGTTTGCTTGTCAAATGCTGAATGACCACTTGTTGGATTGACAAATAATCGACCAAAATGCACCAATGATAGGTAACTAACTCTATATTGTCGGATGATGATAATAAGATAACGAAGTGTTCACCTCACATTCTGTTCATTTATACAAAATCATCTGCTTTATATAGGATAGAACATCACACATCTTCAGGAAATATTCAACTAATGATCGAGAGAAAATCATCCGGAAAATTCCATCAGGTGTAATACATACGAACAATAACACGTAGGGAAAGCAAGTACTTGTCAAAGAAAAAGACGAAGCATATATTCTGTATATGAAAGAAAAAATCTACATATATGTGATGACATAAAAGAAAAATTCCAAACACATATAAGTCAATAGTAGAACAAAAGGAAAATGCCAAATAAGAAAACGAACGAAAAGAAAAAGAAAAAAAAGACGAAAATACCAAATAAGAAAGCGAACAAAAAGAAAAAGAAAAAAAAGACGAAAATACCAAATAAGAAAGCGAACGAAAAGAAAAAGAAAAAAACGAAAGAAAACATGTAGAAACGAGAGTTTTTCTCTCGTATCCTAACAAACTGATTTTTGATAAGCTGTTTATGAAATAATCAGTTGATTATTTTATTATCTGATATATATACAGAAACGAAAAGTAAACAAACAACTGATATTTCTTACTCATCAATGTGTCTAGACTTTATCCTACAGGTGTCATTAACTGTTTTTTCACATCTATTGTCTGAACAACAATAAGAAAACAAACATTTCAATGGTAACTATTAGATTTTAAAATTTTTCCGGTGCCCGAGCAAAAACTGTTGGTACCAGGGCGGCGCTCGGGCATGTCTACCCCTTGTTACGCCGCTAGTGTTGATGCTGGTTGTGGATGATGAGGACGACGGCGATGACCTTGATCGTAGATTTCGAAGTCGGCTAAACACTTGAGCTTTTTGATTCTCCAGCTCTTCTTTCTCCTCATCCATTTTTCTCTTCCTTTCCATCATATCATGTTCGATTTCATTCATCTCGCTCTTGAATCCTGCGACGGATCTCATAGAAATACCAATCAGAGATGATAGTCGTTCACTGGCGTTGAAGAGTGGAATTACTGTACCAAACTTTTCGTTTACGACGAACTTGATGACGTTGAAAAATATTTGCTTTACTTCTTGAAAAATTTCATGAACTGTAGGCATATTTAGGGCAGCCGGAAGTTCGCCAATAGGAATTTCGCAATCTGGACTCTCGCCATTGGTGAACGTCCACTGATCTTTCGCCAATATACATCCTGTATTTTCGCCAATTGACGAATTTCCACTTATCTTTCGCCACTGAATGTCAATACTTTCGCCAATTGGCGAAATTCCAATAACCTTTCGTCAATATTGGCGAGAGACCATCGAAATGTCATCTATTTAAATATAAATTGATATTGAGTGAAAAGACCACCAACTATTAGTGCAATAGATAACATTCGTTTATGTTATTATCACAAATTTTATTCGAAGTATTAGATTTTGTAGGACGAACAATAGAAAACGGATACGAATTCGCTTGTATAAATTACAATATGTTTCTTATATAACTGGGAAAATCTCTCATGAGAAATCGAACTAATATATATATTAGGAGTGAGATATTTTCAGATATTTATAATCCAATGCCTGTCACAACCCATGCTGGAGCATCACGATCCCAGATTACTAGTAATGCAACATCAACTTCAACATCTGTGGCAAAATCTACAACTAAAACGACCAAAAAATGTCGATCAAAACCCCATCCTCACCCCCACATCAGATCAAGATTAAATTTTTCTTCTTATATTTCTTATTTACTTAATTCTAGCCTTTCTTTACATTATTTATATTTATTCTTTTCTATTCCCACGTCATTTCACATGATGTTTCCTATTGTTTCTTTTTTAACTCAGCATATTTTCAAAACTCGATCTTGTCATATTTAAACATATTCTAATTCATGCACTTGAGTACACTTAATAATGTCATTCAACTTTGACCAATATTGGCGAAAGGTATATGAACTTTCGCCAACTAATTGGCAAGAATACATGGATATTCGCCAATTGTCTCGCTGGACATTCGCCAATTGGCGAAAGTTCACTGGATTTTCGCCAATATACCCACCTGATTTTCGCCAGTAACTGGCGAAAGTTTTATTGGCGAAGAGCGGGAACCACCATATTTAGAGCGATTGCCAGCAGTAGAAATAACTATTGTCCGCTTAAATTACGTTATCGTAGAATCAGTAAGGAAAATACCCAAATCAGAATGCCAAAATATAATTCAATCTATTCACAGTCCTAAATCTCTCGCTTTTGTTCATAAGTATTTTTGAAAACTATATATATTTCAAGTCAACAACATAGTAACATATGAAAGTAACATTGTACAATCGCTAGTAACAGTATTTTGATAGGAAAACAAATATTATCAATTGATCCAGCATGATGAAAAGCATTATTAATAATAATTTGAGAAATATTTTACGCAAGATAAAATTGACAAAAACTCGGTCAGGTGTCGTTATTATTTGATTCATAACGTTTGAACGACTCAAGATAAAAATGTCGGTCTTTCGTATACGTGTAGCTCGTCAGCTGAGGATTGTAGTCTACTATTGAAAATTTAAGATTTGTTACATCTTCATCGAACAACCGGTTACTCTTTCAATATAACCATAAATCACTATCTATTTATGAAATAAATTTCAACAATTTTATATGAATCGATGCGCTCTCTCAGCTTCTTTCCAACAGTGAAAACCGCAGCTCTCTATCTTGTTCATATCAAAAGTTATTCAAAAAATACCCACGTGCCTTTTATTTTGAAATGGCCAATAGTTTCTTTGTCCATAGACTATGATTTTATAGAAAGAAGAAGATAAAATGTCTAAAATAAAGTTTTTTTTATGATGAAAGAAAATAGAGATTGAAATTGTTATGTCTATAAAATTTCTAGATGAGAGCATAAACTTCGATTTCAACAGTTTTGAAATAATGTGAACCAGTAAAAGTGAGACGTCCTTTGCTAGTTGAATCAATATAATCAGTAGAAAACATAATACTACTGCGAGTATTTAGATTACTATTGGAATAAGTACAAATATCCCACTGACCAAAAGTTGGTCCCATGCTTGCCTTGCAACCAATTGCATTTCGTCCGTCCTTATTTATTTTATATTGAGTAGGTAAAATTTTATATGGATTAATTAATGTGAATAGAAATGCGTCATTATCGACTAACCATTTCCAATTGTCTTGATTTTCCCAATTGACTGATGTATATCCACCAAATAAACATCCGTTATTTGATTGAATTACGGTTAATGTCGCACCTTTTCTATCACAACAGCGATAAAAGTCGGTGCTAGAAAATCCATCTCGTGTAGCTTTGTAAACGAGTCGCCATATTTGATTTCGTTTTCCATAAAATTTATTTAATTGAACTTGATGCTCTTTACATAGAAGTGTTCCATTAAGGAAATATTCCTTTTTTCGATGAATGTCGTATTTCGATGAAATTAAAATTTGTGAGTTCAATTTTATAGGTGGAATATTCATTCTAATACGAGGTTTATGTCGATCAAGATCAATTTGAATTTTAGTAAGTTTTTCATTTAATTGTTTAATATCATGTTCAAAATAATTATTTTCGAATTTATATTTTTGTAATTCGATTGAAATTTGATCTAAATCATCTTTAATAGTAGAAGTTTTTGATATCATTAATTCTTGAATTCGATTTCGTAAATGATCAGCTGTTTGTTTAACACTTTTTAATGCTTGTTGTTCCCATTGATTGATTTCATTAAGAAGAGCATTTAATTGAAACTGTTTCGTTTTTGATGAATAATCTACGATATGATGAGGTAAATTACTTCTATCATGACATAATTGTGCGAATTTAATATCTAAATATTTACGATGTTCACGAAAATGTGTTGAACAAAACGAATTTGTACATCCATCACATTGAGTGAGGCTTAACTTTTTACAATATGAACATTTTTTTGATGATATTTCAGCCATATACGAACTAAAAATGAATGTACCTTTCACAAAACTAATAAAACAAAAATAAAAAATGAAAATTTAACAATAAAAAGAAAAAAAGGTAGAAGATTGTTTTAAGAAATAGAATTCACATAATGTTACCATAAAAGTGAATCTTAACAGAAGTAGTTTTCTTTTAGAACTTTGAGATGTTTCTTCTACTCAAGCAAAAGGCAACCATTAAGAACAATAATATATCATCTTTTATGTCTTACAGAAAACAAAAATTAAAGTAAAAACATTACAACCAATAATTATGCCTAAAAACTAAAGAAATTTTCATCTACAATAAAATGTATGTTCCGATTAAATCGAATTGCATTAGTGAAAAATGATTTACAATGTCGACTTCCTATTCATTTGACTATCAAACTTTAATAAATATAAATATTATTTTTACGTCGAATTTTTAATGATGCGAAAAAGATTATATAATTCGAAATACTTAATTTCTTTTAAAATCTATATCATTTGCATTTATCATATATTTATAAATAAAATATGATAAATACAAATCGTTAAAAATATTTTATAAGACGATAGATAATTATAATCACTTATCTTTTACAAGCTTGTTTCGATAAATACATTAAAATTAAATTAACTATCTTCCCACAAAATGTTTTTATTTGTCCATACAAAAATCATACATTTATTGCTTGAGTATATCTTCTTTTATTCATTGTATTTTATTTATGCATGTACTACAAATATAAATTAAATATAATTCAAAAGAGAAGAAAAAGCTCTATTTTATGGTAAAAAAATTCCTTTGAGTGTATTCTCATAAAAAAGAAATACGAGTCGACATTTGTCTCAGTACTATTGGAATTTTATTTTAAAAGTAATAAAATATTTTTGTTATTTACTATATCTTGTAACGAACACAGTCAGAAGATACATGCTCCTTGATTAGCAAGAAATATATTTTTGTTTCACAAGGATATCGAAATTTTCAAATTCGAATAATGAAATCAAATGATTTTCGGAAACACTTTGCTTGTTCGTTAAACAACTAGTAGAAATAGTTCTTTAAATTAAGATAAATAACACCACTTGCAAAATATTAGTGACTACTCGCATTTGTTTTCAATATATTTCAATGATTTTTGTATTGTACAATGCAGTAAATATTTTTTTATTAACGAGGAAACTTTTCCAACTATCAAATAGTTTTTAGATAAAGCCTACTGGCTTCTAGGTTATTAACTATGCTGCTTCCCAATATGACGATGAGAAATCCCCTTAGGCCTTTATAAAGGGGATGGGAGATGGAAGCGGTTCAAAAAACTGGTTTTCTAAGCTAAAAATTTGTTTATCAAATCGATTTTCTGATATATTCAGATTGTAGAGCGTACTAAGTTGTGTATGAAATCACATTTTTCCTATTTTAAATCGAATTTTGGAGCCCATAAGACCGTTTTAATTCAATTGCGTACTAACTAATTACTTACCTATAGTAAGACAAAAATTTAGGAATTTTAAAAAGAAATGTAGACATAACTAGCTTTATTTCCCCATAGGAAACTTGTAAATGTAATAAATGGAGGCATCTGTCGTGCTGAACTTTAAAGTATACCGACTGCTGACCTAACAAAATGGGTATACTGAAAATTAGAGCCCGATCAAATATGATTTTTTTCCTCCTTTTTATTTTAAAAAGGTTAGTGCAACAAAATAGAAACAAAACTAAATAATATGAAACAGTAAATAGAACCATAACTGCGTTCAATTCATAAATAAAATAGCCTTACATTGTAGAAACTCATCTTTTCTCGCTTGTAAGTGGATCAATTATAATAATCTATACTTTAATGCTAGCCATTGTTTATAATTAAAACTGTGAAATGTACAAAAAAACGAACTTTTGAACACTTCTACCATTAGCTTGCATCGTTGTCTATATTCATGAAAATGATAATCAATGAAAATATGCTGCAAGCATAAGTTTTCCGAACACCAACTATTGCCAACGCCAAAAGTAAATGGAAAAAACTCTGCGAGGAATATCTCCTGAACCATTGCAGCCAGCGAGCTGATCTTTTCACCATTAGAAAAAGGCTGTTCTGGGGTAAAATCGCATCCTATATTCAATAGGTTAACGTTCGATCAAGGTGATCATTCGATAGCCCAAGGTCTGCTCTTTTAATCTACGCATGCCCGACCCTTCTATCATTTATCGTTCCAAAGTTATCCTTCCTACACTGAATATGTGTATCCCACCAAAATGCGATTTTTTCGAGAAAAAAAATCTTTTTTTTTGTATATCTATGAGCGTTTTCAATCATTCTCAGTTGAACGATGGTGACTAACTTGTCTTGTACACATGGTTTACTTTGATTACGAATGAATTTTTATCATTCCTCCAAACTCTAATATAACGAGTGCTTTCTTTTAGTCATTTTCGCTTTCGTTTTGCTTCTTGTCTAAGAGGAGGGGGGATCGTTTGTTCACGAAACGAGCCTAAATGATTATCCTCACTGATATCATTCGTATATTAGGTTATACGTTTTTTCCTGCAAGATTACACTACTTTCGACCGACATTTACCATTTTTCATGACACTTGAGAATATATTCCACAAGTGCATCTTCTAGGTGTATTTATAGGGCATTACTATTGAACATGATATAAATCCATCCAGGTAATTTTTACTTGAGTCAATTGGACAAGCGCGATTTTTTCAGCATAGATAGAGCTTAACAAGAGCTTCAAAATGCTGCGCTCGAGAATTCCTATGGACCACACTGCTGAAAATCTATGACAAATGCATGAGTGTTGATATCGGGTCCACACGATCTCCACTATTATTCACAGAACCGGCGTCATGTTTTCAGTGTAGATACAAGTCACTAAGAGCTTCAAAATAATGTTAATATATGTGGATATGTATGCTGCACTTGAGGCTTCTCAAAGACCATACTGTGAGAAATCGTGAATGATACACTAGAAATATTGTTGGATTCATGTGGTATCCACTGTTGTTATTTGGTAGGGTGTGAGGGCGTACAAATTTCGATGACAACGTGATTATCATTTTCGTTTTGTATTGTACAATATGTTAGAGATCGATGAGATCGGAACCGATATTTAGTGAAGTTCAAAAACGAAATATCACCTGCTTGTGTTTGAGATTATAACCATCTATCACAGCGTGTCCAGAGTGAATAATGCAACATCATTGAAAAGAGCGAGTGGTAATCTATGAAGAAGTTTTCTCATTGAAAATCATCGGCTGTGATAATGATTCATTTTTCGGACACGACTGATATTATACTGCAGAAAATATGTATTTACATCTCAGGTCATTCTTTACTAGTCAAAACTGGTCAGTTGACTGTATACTCCGACATGTTCATTGCAACAAATGAAAGTTGGTCACTACTTTCGTCCCAACTGTTTTCCGGCATATTTCAATTGCTTCCCTTGATTCGGAAAGTGTAAAAATATGAATGAAGATACTGATTACATCTTTGCCATCGATTTACTACTTCATGTGAGCAAGAAATATTCTTTCTTGCGATCTAAAATTTGGAACCGAATCTGAGTCGACCTGACACTGAATCCTTCAATCCGATTCAATGCATGCCAAGAATATCCTTCTAAGTGATGTGATGTATCTGTCTTATTGAGCGTAAAAGAGATCGTTGAGACCAAAATGAGACCGGCATAATAGAATTCTGGTCTCGATGATTATTACAATGCACATATCTTCCAAAATAACTTTCAACTAGTGTTGCTTTCTCAAACGCACTATTTGCTCAGTTCAATTGACTGAAGGTTTTTTTCTTTCAGATAGCCTCGGTAAATTTCGTTTTGGAAATATTTTGATCAGCAAGGGAAATAATATTGCTGTGTTGGTAAGAATCAATAGACTGACACACACAACCACCTTTGTGAGTCAAGTTTTTCTCATTTACTTTATTCAAAACTTCGAAAAAAAAGCGTTTTCTTTCGTTAATAGCACCTGCCCATGCTAATTTTTTCAATCATGCCATGTAATTGATATTTGCCCATATTGAGGATTACCTTTATTTATCCCCAGTGCACTCCAAACAGCAGGACTACCATCAACAATATTATTGCGACAAGGAGGTTGATAGTCATGCATCTTATCACAACCACGTACACTATCACACTCGTCGACAACCATTGCTGTTGTCTTCTTTCCATTACCATAGATTGTGATGTTCTTCAAACAGCGACTACCACTATTGTACCACCTAGTTGAGAAAAAAAAATTGAAAGAGAAATAGAAATTTTAAAAGTAATGAAAATAATCTCCAGTTTAAGAATAGAATCTGAACTAGTATCTTTCTCGTGACTAAATCTCTTGAAATGAGTTTTAATTAATATGTTAGCTCTTTACAGACTTTTTCAACAAATTTTGTTTTCAAAATGCTCACCCTGTTGATAATGCTACAACTTTGATAGAATTGGAATAATATTTTCCCGTGCACGCACCAGCTCCACCACCATCGCCTCCTAATTCAAACGAATTCAACGTCAGAATAGCTGTTGTATTTTGTGTTTTGGAAACTGGCGGACTACATCTGTACTGTGGATACTTTGTGCCCTGTTTACAGCAGTCAGCCATATGAGCTTGATTACACGTTCCTGCAGTACCAGTTAGATACCCGCTGATTGCACAAGTCGAAGATGGTTTGGCTGTTGTTGTTGCAGCAGTACTACCACCACAGACTTTGTTGATACAGATCAGGTCGTCGGAACAATCGTTGTAGGTGGAACAGGCTGCACCAGCACAATGTCCAGGCCATGAGCAACTGTTCGTGCAGACAATACCGACAGCAAACACGAAGAATGCTACTTTGATATACATTGTTTTTTCAAATGATGTAAATTTTCGAAATATTTCGATGCACGATCGGAAAGAGTATCATATTATACTTCGTATATTTTCTTACGTTCTTAATACTCAGTATTTCGTTAGTTTTCCGTAATCCTTCTCTTTTCTCATTCCCTCGTCTGCTTCATATTGTGTGTGAATCATTATATCGTTGTGTATATGTTTGGATAAATAACTCAGCTAAAACAACAATGAAGACAATTTTATCTTGATATTTATTATGAAAAATGTCTACTTACCTCATCGAAGCACCTTGAAGCAGTAGAAACTCTCCTTGTCTACTAGTACTCTTTGCGACTTTAATTCTTAGTTGATGTCTACATCGTATAAAATGTTTCACAAACCAGTGATCAATTTAGCTCATTGAATCCTTTCGAAACGTTTCGCTAGACTTTCTCATTCTTTTAGAGTATTACTCGATATCCGATTATAAGAATGAAGAGACGCGCCATGATTAGCTAGGGGTGAGGGTGATGGTGAGTTTAATAGAGTAACCACCACGTTCCGAAGTTTTACTCGAGCCTGAGATACGTGGATTTTGTTGTACTGTGGTATTTTCTTAAGAATATTTATGTAGCTTTATATCTGGCTACAGTTGAGTGGGATGAATCGTGGAAGTATATTACCTTTTTAGTTTGAATGGGATATGATATTATAACGATTTTGTATGGGGCTAGTTTTTGTTTATTTGTGTTTGTTAATTTTAATGATAATTGTTTTTTAAAATTATATTGTCATTAAAATTTTAATTTAGGAGAGTTACGATGATTTTTTTCATCTAGTGTGTCTTCGGTTTGAAGTTTTGGATAGTTGAAGAGAAAATATGTCTGATAGAAGTATGAGGTATTGCTATTTAATTAATGATTTCGTGCGTATTTTGATCAAATGTATTCATATGGTTAGTTAAGTTTTGTTACATGTTATCCGATTTAGTTGCGCAGATCGCTTGGTATAAGACTAAATGGATGATTGAGTTCTAATAATATGTATTATTGTTTAGATATGAATATCTGAGACAAGAAAGAAACTGATTGAATGAGCATGTATTTATGATGTATAAGTGAAGTAGTAAACGTAGATTAAGCTGGAAAGAGACAAAGTTTCTAGTGATAGTTCGGCTAAATTAATAAGTTAAAGAATAGATGTTTAAGATAAAATTTAGACTAATATTGATATTTGTCAAAGTTTTATGGTACAGGTTAGGTAGTTGTATGATCATTGCTAATAATGTCACTTATGGTCAATTTGTGTTGGATCTTAAAATTTCCACGTTCTATCATATGTAATCGACGGGTTTCAATAGCACTGAGCACCATGTTTTGCCATTCTGCTGTTGACTCCATAAATCTATTTGTTAATGAAAATTTATTTAGTTCCATTTGTATAATTTTTTTCAAATTTTCGATCATGCCACGACAAGTTATTATTGCCTGACAAATAATGGCTTGTTTGAAGACTTCAAATTGTTGAATTTTGTTTGATATAAAATTAAATGATCGAGGCTGGTGGGAATGTTTCTCTGAAGTTTTTAATGGCCTTGTCAAGATTGTCAATCATATGATAAACTAAGTTAGATGCTGTTTGTGAATTTGTTGATGTACGACGATGTTCAAATAAAGCAATATCTTCAATTTTCATTTGTTCCATTGTAGCTTTCCAAACACGTTTTGCTGAAATGATCTAAAATGAATTGTAAATTATAAAAGATATGAGTTTCAGTAATATATAGAATGGTTTTATTTTTTACTTGTGATTTATTGGGTTTAACATTGAAAAATTGTTGAATTAATTGATGATCTATTGCATCGAAGATTAACATCTCTCTTTTGTATTTGAATTCTTGTTGTACAAATTGATGTATAACTGGAAATAATTTCTTGGTTGAATAGTAACAATTATCATTATGTATACATTTGGATGATGTCACTTGTTCAAATTGTTCAATTCCATTATATGCTTGTTGTAAATGTTGTTCAACTTGTTTGAGACGATGTTCAATCATAGTTTTTGATCTACCATATGTGTGACAGATTGAATATTTTTCTGCAGAATTTTTTGCCATACGACCTTTCCAAATATTCTGTGTCATTTCAATATAATGATAATATTTCCATTGAAAATCTTGTAACTGTATATAAGATAATCGATTGATTAAACTTGTATAATGACGAATAAATTTTACCTTCTCAATTTCATTTGAAAAACAGTCCAATTTCTCTTTTCCATTAGAAGTTGAAGATAACATTTGAGAAAGGATTTCATCAGGTATATTTGCATAATCAATTGAAGCATTTATTGCTGTTGAGGACTTAACTTTATTTATTGATATTCTTCTTATTTTTGATTGATTGTGTTGAATGAAAATCAGTTTCATAAATAATTGAATTGGTTACTTGTTTTTTTTATTGAAGAGTTGGATCAATTTTTAATTGACTCATGTCGACAGATGAATTTATTAATTTAGCGATTGTATTTGTGTCCATATCCTGCTTTCGAAGTTTACGATTGCCACGACATTCCTTTTTTTTGTTTTGTTGCTGCTGTTGTTGTGAATAAACTTCTAGTTGTCCTACCATATGATTACTATTAGAAAATGTAATATTGGCATCTGACACTGATACGATCTATTAATTCTAAGAATTAATCTAAAAAAAAGTAGAATAAATAGCACTTATTTTCTTGAAGAAAGTTTTGATTAACTAGACTATTGGTACAGAACACTAGTATTAAAAGCAAACATTCAGAGATTGATTATTTAGATAAAGAAAAATTGAATGTTGAATCACATAAACTAATGTCTAATTGTAATAAATAAAAAGTGGAGAAGTAAATCAAATGACAATAAAGACAGACACATTCAAAAAATGAAAACGTAACGGCGCCAAATGTCAATGTTAAAACAATAAAGGATAATCTATTTTGTTATATACGTACTTTTTAAGAGTTCAAATAATTTTGTTAAGCTTAAACCAACCATAGATGTATCGGAATATTATAATGTTTAGAAATGATAGTAAGTAGTCAGTGTGATTGCTGATTTCATATTAACCAGCATTTTCTTCAATGGTTTCTTTTTAACGAAAAGTTGGCATAATGATTTATTACTGCGCATTCCAATTTGTAACCTTATATTATTCATAAGAGACTCTTGATAAATGTAATATTTCTTCCATAAACGATGTAATTCTCTTTTAAATTGTAACATTGGACCATTTTCAAAAGTAAATTGAACTTTAATTATTGATTTATTCCAATTCTATATTTCTTTTTTTGATTGTTGTTTTTTGGTAATCGTATTGTCATTTGAGACCATCAATCTATAACTCTCTCTTTCACGTCGTGATGATTGAGCTAATAATTTTTTGTGTAATTCTTTATATTTTGTATCATTCAGTTCCAGTCGAAAAATTTACATTGCATTATGCTGTTGAAAGAATCGTTTGAAATAATCATTCTGCTCCCTTTTCTACCACGTTCTATAAGCGTGGTCGTTTGTCCTTAAAGTTCATTTTTTATGAAATTAAGGAAATTGACTGGTGCTCAATTAATTAATGAGAAATGAACCATCAACTAAATAATCATTCTACATCTGTGGTAACGATGGATGGACCGTTGCATAATGATGATAAAAGTAAAAGTCCAAGAGATGATTATGTACATGCTTCAATTGATCCCGGTGTTATGGTTCATTCTCCTTCTCGATCATTACGTTGTCGTCTCTCAAGTGTATCTGATGATGATAATTTTCAAATTGTTACTAGCAAAAATATATACATCTGAATAACAATAGTGGTAGCGGTTGTATTTCTCATCCACAACAAATTTATCATGATAAGATTATGAAATTTGATGATAGACAAAGTCTTAATATTAATGGTCGTAATGTTTCAAATTCTTCATCAAACATGAATTATCAACAACAAAGGCCTATTACTGTAGCATCAACTAGATATGCTTTAACACGATATCCTTTTCCACTTCATGTTGTACGTTTTAGTTGTAAAAAAATTTCAATTAGTCGTTTCAAAGAGTTTATAATGGACCACTTTAAATCAACTTATGATCTCAATATGAAAATTGTTAATTGTAGACTTTCTAATTTAAAATGCAACAACGATGATACTGATGTATTACTTTATGTAAAAGATCCAGTTTCTTTTGCGTTTTTGTTAGATCATACAAAATGGCCAAAAAAAATTTGTGATGAAAAGTTTATTTTTCCAGTAATACCATCGATCCCTCCACAACTATCTTTAATTATCAAAAATGTCCATCTCAAATTAGATTTTGTTGATTCCTCTAATGAAATGAAAAAGTTGTATCCTGACGTTAAAAATGTTATTAGAATGAAAAATAAATTTAGTTATGATCTTAAACTAGTTAAATTAGAATTAATTTCTCCGAAAACAAGAGATGATTTATTAAATTCTAAAAAAATTTTCATAAATTATATTTGTTATGATATTGGTGAATATCTTACTCCAGTTAGTGTCTTAATATGTTCTAAATGTTGTGGTGTAGACCATTTTCGTTGTCAATGTACTGAAGCAGATGAAACATGTAAATCCTGTGATGAAGGTTGTAAAGATTTAAAAAATCATCATTGTTCTTTGATCATTAAATGTAAACATTGTAATGGAGATCATTTATCTAATTCTATGAAATGTCCTATTGTCAAATCTTTTCGTGATGCTTTGACAAAAAGTTTATTAAAGAACAACAGTAATAATCGTAATATGAATATTAAGAAGGAAATCGATAGTTTAAAGTCTAGTTATTCAAATATGGAAACTGATTTATCTTTTCTAAAGGAAAACTATTTTTTTTTCTTAAATCAAAGAAAGAACAAAATGTCTTATGTAAACAATTATTATTACCGATGTTAGATGATATTCTGAAATTTGATGATACAATTAATATGGATAAAAATAAAAAAACATTAGATGCTGATATAAGAAGTCGATTTGAACGATACCGTGCACAAGTGTCTAATGCTATGCAAGGTAAATTTTACATTTAGTGAACCTTTCGCCTCTCGCAACTCCTTCTTTTAGTTCGTCTTCTTTGTTTCAAACAAACATGAGAAATTTATTTTTTGGATAGAGCTAAGAAAATTTCTTCATACTTTGATTATAAGCTTTTTAGTTCTATTCTTTCTGAATGGGAAAGTTGCCCGCTACTTTCCTTTTGTTTTTCTTTGTGGAAGAATTATATGTGTGTGGATTCTTCTATTTCTCTTTCTTCTTTACATCTTCTTATGTTTAATGTTCGTGGCTTAGATACACGCTAGCAAGAAGTTCTACTTCTTATTTTCTCTTCAAACTCTGATATTGTCATACTTCTAGAAACAGGCAGGATAAATCTTTCTTTCTATTATCAATCCTTTCCTAACTTTAAACTGTTCTTTCAGCCAGGTGAAAATAGAAATGGAGGAGTGTTCATTCTTGTTCGAGATGAAATTCAAGTAAACAGAATTGACTGTAGTGTAGCTAATGTTTGTATCATTGATGTTAAGTTGGAGGACGAAATTAGGATTGTTGGTGTGTATGCTCCAGATAGTCGTTCGTGGAACCGGACGGATTTATCTGGTTTTGTTTCGAATAGATGTGTCCTTTTCGGTGATTTTAATGTTGATTTAGAGCAGGATGGTAATAAAGCTAAAAGTTTAATGGATTGGGCGGACTCGCTTTGTTTATCCTTTTTTGTTCGTATTGGTCCTACTTCACTTCGTTCTGATAGAATTATAGATTTTGCTTTTACTAATTTTGCTAAGATTGAAATACAAAAATTTATCTCTAACACTACTAGTGATCATTCTTCAATTCTTTCTATTATACCAGTGAAATATAAGAAACTGGTTAAGGGTAAATCAACTCATTGGAAAGTATTTAGTCTCTTCACAGAATACACATTTTCATATTGGAAGAAAATTTGGAATGGTCAAAACTATGATGCTTCATATAATGATTATATCAAATTTCTTAATCTATTAGTAGCTCATTGTACGGTATTTTTTCCATTAGACAAATATCGAATAGCTATTCTCCCTCAATTACGTTGCTTTATGTCATATGTTCGGGCTCTCTCTTTCCGACAAATTCGTACAAAAAATAGTGAATTGAAAAGACAGATTTATTGTTTGAGAAAACAAGTTAAATCAGAACTTAAGTTTTTTGTTGCGTCTCAACTTTCTTCTGCTCTTCAGGTGAGGCATACTTCATCTTCTATGTCTGTTTCTTTCTTGTCTAAAGTCAAACATTTCATTAAATCTTCTTCTTCATCTCTTATTGGTTTTATATCTTCCTCGGGTCAAGTTGTCAAAGATTCAATGAGTATATGTGATATGCCTGCTGATTTTTATGAAGATTTTTTTCGTAAATCGGATAATATTGTTAGACTTCATCCTTATATTGATGCATCTTGCATTGATTTTGAGAATAATGATGATTCTATTCCAGATGTTTCGTTAGAAAAACTTTGTATGACTGTCAATGATATGAAAACGAAGAAATCTGTTGATGCACATGGACTAAATAACTATATGTTTAATTTCTTACACTCTTCTTATTGGTCTTTTCTTCCATCGTCTTAGAAAGATACTAGAATTTTACTTTTAGCCAAAAATGATTCAGTTTGTTTACCGCCTCAAACTGGACCTGTCTCTTTATTAGATTGCTTTCAAAAAGGTGGTGAAAAATTATTTTTGACAAGACTTCGTGATGTTTTGAATAGAAGAGGTTTGCTACTAAATAATCAATCTGGGTTTAGAAAAAAGTTCAGATTGCAAACTAGATTACTGTTGTTTTTGGAAGACATATATAGTTATTTATCAAATAGCTCTCCAGTATCGACGCTCTTTGTGGACTTCAAAAGTGCTTTTGATATGTTATGCCATGAAAGCTGTATAGGGAAATTTCGTGGTATGGGAATCCCTGTTGCATTTACTAATTGGATTGAACCGTGACTTCAAAATCGTAGAGGTTTCATTGAAATAAATAATAAAAGATCTAGATGGTTTAGAATTGAGAAAGGTGGTCCTCAAGGTAGTTCTCTTACTCCAACTGTTTCTATTTCTTATCATGCAGATATGGCTAACTTTCTATCATTTTTATCTTCTCATCTTTTTGCTGATGAATTTTTTTAAAACGAACTCTATTTTCCTCTTATATTCTTCCTCTATTCGCATGGTTATATCCAATTTTCCCGCTTTTTACTGATCTTCATTGCTCTCTTCTGTCTCATTTTTATTTCACATGTCTTAAACGTTCCCTTAATTGTCTACATATTGATGATTTTCTTTTTGCATATCTTTTTGATGAACTTTCTCTTGAAGACAGATGTTATAAATATTACAACCGATACTTAATAGCATTGGCTGATTCAATTGATGGCGAACTGATTTTTGAGCATTCATCCCTTAATACTTTTAGACAATCATGAGTAGATCGTGAATTTTTTATTAAGTGGTTATGAGTTTCTAAACGATTTATTGACAATGAATCAGTGTTTGAAAGATGTATGAAGTGAGTTTCTTCCAATTCTTCTCTTCCTTCTTTTGATATGGAGGACATTCAACTCCTAATTTTTTTCCGGAATCTTTCCTGGCCTAGTTTCTTTTTTCTCTTTTCTTGATACTGCCAGGTCCTCACGATCATCAGTTTTTACTGCATAAATAAAAAAAAACAAACTATTGGCATGATCATGTTCTCCTTCCATCACTTGATCAACGCCAGAGGTATCTACTTATTTCGGACTGTTTGGGAGGACAGACATACGGAAAGGGGTTATACGATCACATTTCTGAATGCATAAGATTTGAAGTACCGAAGAAAACGACGGATCAATATTCTACTTTCGCGCTAAGCAACGTCATTGCACAAATAGATGAACACATCGTTCTGATCGTAGTAGATGATCTGAACGACAAAATGAATCGGAACAAACGTAAGAATCATCTAGACACTCTGAGCTATCTTTCGTGTTTCAGCAGGAAAATCGTACGATTTATAGTTTTTGAGAACATCGCGTATGACTGTTTTTGGATTATTTCGCAATGTAAAGATACATCTAGGGGCACTATAAAGCTTCGCTTTATCAAGATGAAGATTCTTTCGCAAGATAAAATTTCTTGGTAAGCGCAGGAATATACTGAAACGAAAAGAGGCACACTGCTATTTAACTCTAACACTGTCAACTCCCAATTAAAAAGCAGCTTTCTTTTCTAACACTTGTCAATTTGTTCATAAGCTTAATGAGTAAAATGTTTTGAAACCCGAAATTGATTCGAAAAATCAGATTAGTTCACTTGAACATTTGTACTGTAATAAAAAATTTCACTATTGATGCGAGACTTTTCATCCTCTTGAAAGATATTTTTGTAAACCATTCATAAAAATTTGTTGTTATTTTTTCCTATCAAGGAGAGTTTGAGAGCAAGCACTACGTAGCAGAGTTTTATTATTATAAAAGAACAACAACGATTGCTCCTAAAATGTACAGTTCTGAAAGCTGGATCACTAGCTCCCGTTCTGTTAGGTTCGGTTTGCTGGTTGATAGTAGCTGATACCGTTGACAGTGGTGGTCAAAGTCCCATTGGCATTGAAGATGTTAATCATTACATCAATAGAAAGATGAAAGCCATCGGGACTTGTAGTTTTCGTGCTGTTGTTCGGTCCCGTTTGAACAAGGTCCGAAAACCAGTTAATTTGGCTGACTGTAGGACTTGGGGCGTTCATACTGACCTTTTCTGTTCCTGTGAGGACATTGAGTCCATCGTCGCAGAAGTCATGGTAGACCACCGCTACAGTTTCAATCATTGTTCTGGCATCATTGTTGATAAGCGTCACGTTGGCCCAACCGAAATGCTTCCCAAGAAGGATGTAATTGCCCGCCGGCACGTAGGCGAGTGCGGGAGATGAACTCCCAGGCTCATACTTCACTCCCCAAGGAACGACGTCGGAAATCGGCTCGACTACTTGAGGATGAAGTGGCGTGCGACTGGTGAGATGGGCAAGCATCATACGATAATTCCGACCACCGGGCTCGGTGGAGTTGTAGCACACCAATGGATTAATTCCACCGCACGCGGGTGAAACAGTGTGTGACTGCCAATAAACGATGCGAGTGCCATCGGGTGACCACTTTGGATCAGCCATGCCATTCCACTCCGGATCGTTGATGCTACCTGGGCTTCCATCTCCGGCTGCGTTAATCTTTTGGCCAAAATAAGCGTTTCGGTCGCCGTAATAGTCAATCAGATAGGGCTGGAAGAATCGACGGGCTCCATTATTACGAGTTGAAGACGTAGCGCTGGAACTGACTATGTCAGTCAATGGAGGGATTCCTCGCACACCAGCCATAAACATCTGTCTTCCAGAACCCCTAGTGTCCATGACAACCGTCCACTGGTCGTCAGGGGAGATGTCCACCGGATCGACGTATTCTGGGTGACTTGTAAGTCGACGGACCCTGCCCGTGGTTAGATCGGCGGCAAACACATCAATGTTGGATGATTCGGCTGGAAAACCAATGTAAGTGACCTCTCGGCCAGTTCCACTAAAGCCACGTAGTTCACCAACTACGATAGATTGAGGGTTGATGTGAAGTAGACTGCTGTTGTCCCGATCCACACTGATAGGTTGAAGGGCTTTAGGGTCGAAGAGTCGATAGACGTTGACTAGATCATAACGAGGAGATGGAGGCGTACCCCAAGTCGGAAAGGGATTGAATTGCAACCTTCCCATGTATCCAAACTGGCCAATTTTGCCGTTAAGGATTGTAAAGGAGTTGAAGCCCAGGTGTACGTTGTCTGGATGTAAGCGCAGCTCGCGAATGTTGCCACCAGGTCCAGTAGCATTCGTTGTCGTATTCCAGCGGATTGGGTAAATGTAAACTTGATCTGGAGTACACGCAGTGTCGATGAGATTACTAGTACATTCAATGATGTTCGTACCGGCCAAGAGGCGTTTGCCGTCAACGAAGGCCTGGGGGTAGTCCATCGTCAGCGAGCGTCCGATCACATTTTCTCCTGGTACACCACAAGTGATACATTTCCATGCATCACCGTTAGAAAATGTACTACCGTCAGTCTTCACTAGGATTAATTGCACGCCGGTAAAGATACTAGATGGATCAGGCGCAGCCGGAGCGCCGGTGAAGTTGACTGTCACCGTGACGTGAAGACCATCTCGTAAGAAAGCTCCAGATTGGAATGACGTCAGAGCTTGACCTATGCAACCAGTTCCGTGTGGGTTGACATCAAAAGTGCAACCACCCTCGGCATCGTTGGAAGTAACGGGTGGAAGCGGGAGTTTGGTGATGGTGATCGGCTCAGGTTCAGGAGGTGGTGGAATGTTGGTGCTCTTCAAAACGCATCTACCGGAAGCCTCGGCTGCAAAGAGAGCCAGCACGATAAAGTTAAGGAAGTGCATGATGACAGAAGAATGGTTGGAAGTTGATTGTTCCACTGTTCGCTGTCGACTAAGCACAACTGCAAAAGGAGATGAAAATGTTGATAATGCTTCAGATAATCTATGGATAGATATTCTCATTCGTTTTGGAGTCGATTGCTTTCAGTCTCGTAACTATACAATTTCCTTGCTGAAGGAATGCAGAAGAAGATGAAAAGGCGAAGACAGCAGAGAAATTTTTCACGTTACTCACCCTTAAAATATGAGTCTCTTAATGCAAATGCAAAGTTAATCGCAAACTATTTTCTTTTGCATTTCTGTATGCTGAGAGAATACCTCCTGATCTAGTAGAAGATGCGCAAGATACAGAAGATAGGCACAAACGTAAGTAACCAGTAACTCTTTTTACGAGGGAAAAAGGCTGCTAGAGACCTTATGAACTTATCTCTATTCCTAATCATAGTCTAATAAATATGGTAAACGGAATTGATAGCATTAAAATCGTAATTCGTAAAGACTTTTCAGCAGAAAAAAAGCTACCTCAGTTCTCTGAGCCTGTGAACAAAATTTTTCGAGTTTTCGTCTTAATACCAACAAGAACAGGCATCATAAACCAAAAATTTACAAGGGTCACTAGAGCTCGCTTGAGTAAACAGCTAGGGATTTTTGTTCTAAGCTGAAAAAACTATAATTACTATTTATACGGAATGCGTGATCTGAAACCAAAATTTATCGTATACTTCTGAATATGTGTGCTGAACAAAAAAAACGCTTCTGTCGTTTCTGTATTGATTCTGACTTACAATATGTCGTTGTGTGATAAAACGTTCGTGCGAGAGAGTGCAGAATAGGTATGTTGTTCTTCTACTTGCCGTTCTCTTTTATAGTTCGGTGTACGGGAGAACGGAAAAAGAAAGAGAAAAAGATGCCGCTGAAGTGACTAATACGCGTACTCGTACCCGAGTACGTTCTTATTCATACCCGCGTGCGATTTTGCTCGCACTCGTACTTGTACTCGTACTTGAGAGTTTAGATAAATTATATTTTTAAAAAACTAGTGTAATTTTATATCCTCTAAAAATGTACTGAACAGTACATGACTGGTTCTTTCAATTTTAAGCATTCGTTCATATGCACGTATGTGTTGTACAAACTTGTATGACGACCGTTACTATGTCGTATTTTCGGCACCTCTCTGTTCATTTTCTCACCACTTTATACTAGCGGTATCATACTTCGAAATTCAATTCTGATTGTTTTGTGAAAAATAATCTTCTACTTGCTACTCAATACAGACAAATTTTAAAACAATTTGCTTCTTTAGCTAAATTGTTTGATGAAGCTACTCTATTAAAAGTAGATAAATCTGATGCCATTATTAGCCTTTTGACATCTAGGATTCTTGGTATTTTATTTTATCCCGAACTTAAACTTTCTTTTTCTTCTTTAATTCTTGCTTTTCTATGTAAAGTTCTTAATTTTGTTAATATTCTGCTGCTCGCACAGATGAAACAAATTTTCTCTGCAACCGCTATCAAAACTCGTATTTACGCCGTTATAAATCTGTATTCCTACTCGTACTCGCACAGCTCTGCTGTACGAAAGTAAAGAGTGAGTGTTAGTATAAATAGTTAACTACTACAATCCTCATATTCGAAACTAAATTCATAGTATTTACTCGATTTTTCCGGAAGAGCTGATCTCTTTAGTTTGGATAGAATGATTGGGATGTTCATTTTTTGATCGTTGTTCCACTCTTGACATATTCTCTCTAGATTTTTGTGATGTTATCTTTGATCGATTGATGGTTCGGTTCAAACATAAAGTATTTTGATCGACTATACCCTATAATCAATGTTATGTGGTAATTTATGATTGAATAATCTTTATCTCTAGAGCTATATTCGATTGTTTTGAAACGTTTTTAATCGATGCGTTCAGGAAAGAAGTAATAGTATTAGAATACATACCTTGTTTCCGAGGTTTTGCCGATAAATTTATACGTCTGATGAGCATGCTTTTCCGTTTTACTTCCTGATTGCTTTGACAATATCGGTGATCACTGAAAGTAACTATGTTGTGAAACACGAACTGAAAGAAGTGTTGAAGTTTATGGGCGCAGAAAACTTTTAGACTCACTACACCCCCCCCCCCCACCCTCACAGGCTGTTACAGACAGCGTAATAGACTGGTATCAGTAAGGGACAAAGATTATTGAGTACGCTTCTATGTTAGTAGGAAGAGGTCGCAGTCCATAAGTAGGCTCTTCTAGTAACGAGAAACAGCGTATTACTAACAGGGCTCAAAACGCGCCACCTGGCCCGACTTTTATACCTTTTCTAAGAAAAATTTTCCGTATAAAAAGAATTTCTATTCATTTTCTTCTAATCAGAAATCAACTAACATGGCATTGTTGTATAGGTATTACGATTAGAGTATTTGTCTTTTAATCAGTTGATACGATAAAGAATACAAAAGTGCTTTTCTCGAAGTTTAATTTAGAGTTTGTATTTTTTTTTGTCCTTTTCTATTCCATAGCGCAGCTAGTCACATGTGTCAGACTAAATTAGACGTTGGCACGCATATCAAGCATTGAGATGTGATATCAGTTAAGATTGATACATATAAGAAAAACTTTCGATAGATTATATCGAAATCGATTATTTTATGATTAAATATCAATTAAAATGATGTTATTTGGTTCCGAATGACATCCGATTTGTTAGCTTTAAAAGTAGATCTGATTCCTTTTTAATCTTCCTAAGTAGTTTTTAAATGTCAATATGAATCGATAAAAATTCATTTATTATAAATTTCTTGAAAAAGGGACTACAATAAATTGTAAATCAAGATTTCAAGTAAATAAGTAGTTTTCATTCAAAATTAAACACTATCATCTTGAGCGATTTCGAAAGGTAAAAACGATCGACCTAATTCTGATTTTTCGTCAGAATTTTATAGTCATTCAACAAGTTATATTAATTAATCAAAATATACCACAAGATACAGGATGAAAAGCTGCACAATTTATAAAGGACTACTTGTTTTATAATGGCACTCTTTTGTTTTCAGAACCAGGAAAACTCTGAGCGGCAAAGTGTCGACGTTATGAAAATAGGATCTTTTTTTGGTAAAAGCTGTATTCGTTTTTTCCTATGTCATCTTCTTATAGTTGTTCTTTAGAAATTGTAGAGCTTTTCAAGCTGCATCTTGTAGTGTATTTTGTTTTTCAAAGAAATCTATCAAATAATAAGAAGATGACATGGAAAAAAAGGAACACAACTTTTACCAAAAACAAGGTGCTGTTTTCGCAATGTCAAAATTTTGTCGCTCAGAGTTTTCCTCATTTTAAAAAGAAAAAAAGTGCAACTACAAAACAAGCAGGTTTTTATAAACTGTCTTCTCTTTTCATGGTGCATCTTGTGCTTATATATTTTGATTTTGTGAAACATGATCTGAAAGAGAGTGTTGAAGTGTTTAGGGGTAGAAATTTGGACCCCCCCCCTCCCCCCACAGACCGTGACAGACGAATTCAATGACCTTTGCCACAGACCGTGACCGACAGACTTGATGACCTTTTATCACAGACTGTGGCCGATGGGGAAAATTGGCATCACCCTTAACCTCACCTGAAGACACTGTAGTATCTCTTACTATTCTGGCATAGACTGTAATCTACAAAGGACTAAAGATCATCATAGACACTTATTTGGACAAACTCTGAATATCTGGTTTACAATGCACGCAGTTTCATCGTGTTTTACATTTTTAATCCCGCATGGATTGCGCTGAAAGCTTTTTTAATACAACGTATTAAACGATGATAGAATGAAATACAAAATGCTTCACGCGTTATGATCTAAAATAATCAAGTAGGTGTCAACAAAAACAGTGTTGATCAAAATTTGATTACTATGGTATTAGATGAATAGTGATCTTCATAGCATAGAAAAACAGAGCAAAAGACGCTCTATCTTTTTATAAAAAAAGAAAATTTGTTCGAGCTTTCTGTAAGTAAATAAATGTGGAAACCTCGGATTTAAATCCGAGTGTTATGTGTACTTCAAAAAGTAAAAAGAATCGACGACAAATTGATTTTTATTAAATTGTCTAAAAATAGTTGTGTTGAGTCTGTCCTCGCCCTCGAAACCTTGTCTTGTGAACAGCCTGGCCATTTGAGCTCGAAAATGTCTCAATCGGACAAAAAACAGTTTAGTCTACAAATTCATTCTACTCAAGTGAGTAACATATGAGATAAAAGAAGTGATAGCAGTCAAAAACTGCGTAAGTTCGAAGAAATACTACACTCCTGGAGGTAATATTTTGAACTTTTCTCAAGTGGTGCACGAGATCCTAGATTTATTTTCCTACAAGACATAGATCTCGTCAAGACACATTTCTTGCCACTAATTTGCAAAGATAAAAAAACTGGGGAGCCAAGTTCACATGGACCACACTGTAGGTGACCCTATCTAGTGACTATTGACTTTACTCCCAAATTGATAAAATATCTTTAGAAATTACAGAATCTGAGTTCAGATTCGTGTTCAGCTTGAAAAACTGGGTAGACAGAGTTGTTTCAGAATGGATTTGCGTTTGTATCTATCGGGATTACGATCTAAAGCAACCTCATGAATCTATAAGAGATATATGATAAATACAGGCATCAGTATTTTCCTAATAAATCACCAATATTAATAGCTGTTGAGTTCGGGTTTTTACCTTTCGATAGTTCTTTTGATTAGCTATAAAACCAGGCATTTGGAAAACCTCAAAACTACTGTTCATCTGAGACATATCTAGATAATTTGGTTTCTGGATACAGTTTTTGTGCATTTTGAGACCTTTCTCAGGTGATGTTTTGTTAGAAAGCTACGATTTAGTTCAAAACTAATATCAGATTCGGAATCAGCGTTAAAAACTGAGTCGATTTATATATGTTGTGAATAATTGTGAGAAAAAAAATTTTTTTTGAGAAAATCCCTGTACCTCCCCTCAGGGATGGACTAGTGAATAACGACAATTTTTTTCGATGACTCAGCCATTTCTTGGCGGATCCTTCTCATCTTCGTCTCTCGACCGAGATATTGATGAGACAATTCTGTGCACAAAATTTCAGCTCAACTGCATGTATTTGTGAAGAGTTATCGTGTATACGGACGGCCGGCCGGCCGGACACTCTGACCGATTCTATAGTGTACTCACTTTTTGAGTACACAAAAAGATACCATCGCCACTACTTTTGGATACCCCTAAGTACAACTTTGAAGAACAACTAAAATCATTGATTAATATATCGAAGTTAGCCAAAAAAAAATTCGTATTCCTGTCCTATTAGTTTTTTATTAGCTTCAATTGTTAACGAGGTATCGTGCAACAGAGCTCGAAACGAGCCTTGTTTTTGATGCGTTATTGCCAGACTTCTTTACAAAACAATGCTACACCTAAATCGGCTTTACGCCACTTATACTTTTCAGATGATGCTTCGGATAAAGAATAACTTTCTTACTGTCAATAAAATTGACGTCACTTAATATTTTAAAACTATTCATGCATAAACACGGACTCATCTCTATTTAAATCTAAATTACTTTTCAGTTTGTCAGTTAATGATATTCTAACTGTGAACGGTAGAGAGACTCGATGAGTTTCGTGAATGTCATCGATCCTCAAAACTTGAGCGAACAAAAACTACCAATTAGTTCTTTCTGGATTTCATGTTTCAAAATCTCTAATTCTTTGGTCAGTCAAATATATTCAACCCTCTGCTGTCGACGGCAAAGGAAATCTTCATTCAATAAATCATACTTCTCTTTTTTTAGAACTTTTAGATATTTATATTTCTGTTCTTTGTAACTACGACTGCTAAACGTTAAACTGTTTTTACTTTGAATTGATTACTAATTATAAGGTTCAAAAACACGCAGCTTTTCCTTTGTAACATCTTCTTTTCACTTCATTCAGAGATGTACTCTTTGATAGTCTCATCTACATATCTACTCATATCACATGTCAACCTGTTTCACTCTAGGAACTAGTGAATTGTCGTTCGATGAACATTCCTTGTTTATTTAATAAAATCATATGGGAGTATATTAAACATTGTTTTTAGAAGAAAATTAAGTGGAAAAAACACTTATAAGCTGTTTATGTTATGTGTCCTTGGATAATCATCACTTTCTCTTTCCATAATTATGATGCACTCCTCCCTGCTGGCCGGACTTGATCTTGTTACCATCTTTGTCGGTCGAATGAAAATGACCACTCTTGTCGCTTGTGGCATCGTGTACAGGCTTTCCTTGCCCTTTTTGTCGAGCCGCTTCTTCTGCATCCTTTTTGCTGTTATGCTGTACGTTATGAATTTTCGCTTCGCCACTAGGACCTGCTCCTCTAGTAGAATCCGCCATGGTTTGTTTTGTGTGTTTCCGTTCGGTTATTGATCAAACAACTAATTATATTCGTGAGAAAGTCTGAAAATAGAAATAAAACAAGGTAAGCTATATTTAAAAGGATTATATGAGTCCTGGATACGGCATACGTGAATTAATTAATTTTATCCGATTTGATTACCCTTTTCCCTAAAATATTCTAGCTGAAATCATCTCACGGAATGGTGTCGTACCCCTTTTTTCTTTTACTTATATAGTAGAAACACTGATATGAGTTTATATATCAGAATGATAACATAGGTAGTTTCCAAGAGGTAAACATATATGAGTGATACGCAAGAGCATGGATGAAAGGAATATGGCGATTTTTTTATCGCTTATCTTCTTTTGACGTACTTCTTACTCAGCGGAAGAAATAGTGATGTAATAACTGTTGTTGGAAGAGAATGAGTAAAACGTATACTTGACATGACGTCAGCAGGTTGAAAAGTATATTAACAGATAAGAGAAAAAATTTTAAATATACTCATATAAGGAAAAAGCTACTAGGTTAAAAAAAGTGGTCAAAACTGTTTTCCTATAAACACATTCAAGCCTATTCTTCTTAGAAAACCCATTTTTTCGAATAAATCAAAGTTTTTTCTTTATCGATTGGGCTTTGTAAAGCTATCTTTGCTCATCATTTTGCTGTAAAAAGTTTTTCTAGTTCGAACAATTAATAACAGCACTATGGTCAAAATAGTTAAAAATATATTAACTGTATTGGTCGGAACAGTTTGAAGTTTTCGCTATTTTGATCCTACCATTGTTTTTTATCAATCAAATTTGCAATTTTTTTTTTGTCAAAATGATCAGTGCGGAGAGCTCGACAAAGTTTTGATAGACAAAAACATTTTCCGAGAATTTTCATTTTTATGGCTAATTACTGGTGAAAGGCCCATATGTACGCTTAAATTTGAAACCGTCCATATTTCAATAGTTCATTTTTCTCTTATGAATGACGAGCTATACTCCTAAACTCCATTTTTGACGGGTTTTCATTTGGTATAAACTTCATCTGGCATATCTTGAAAAATGAGTTAGAATAATATTATTTTCTACAAAATCGCTTTCAGTTCCTTTAGTAGGATATTTTTGATTCTCTCGAATTATTTATTCGTGATCGAAAAATGAAGAAACATTCAGTGTAAGGATTTTCGTAAGAAGTGCAAATAGCTTTGCTAAAAGCAGGTGTATAGTATTCTCACATGTATATCTCTCTTATTTCTTAACCAACCACCTTCATTTTTATACCATAAGTACAGTTTTAAATGCACTTTAAAATGAGTATGTATCTTTAAATATTGAATCAGTAGTTGCAAGGATATATCAATTTTAAAATCTCTGCGAACTTTTTTCCATATCTTATGTGTGCTTTTCGTCGTTAAAACAGTATGGGATGAAATACCATCTGTGAGTTTAGATATAAAAAGGTAAAATATTCACGATATTGTCTCATTTCAATACCCACTATGAAGAGATTTGTTATCTTTACCTTCGTTTTGATTGTTCTAAAGTAAATACGATTAATTTTCTTTCTTATTTCTCTTATATTTCTTGATTTTTTATTTTAGTGTTACAGGTTTGATTTGTATTGCATTCATTAATTTTTTTTATTGGTAGTTTTAGTGAAATCTCAAAAATGTGGTGAAGTTTCTCAGTATGATCAATGTTCGACAAATGTTGCCTGTGGCTGTCTTCATTTGATCGAGTCTATGAATACTAGCATCTGTGGATTTCTCTATAAATCTTGCTCTGAATTTGTTGCATGTCACTCTTCGCACAATTTTTGTTATGCACCTAATCACATCTGTGTTCACCATCCACGATGCCATTCACGTCCGATTTGTTATCCGGTGTCGCTGAGTGAAAGACAAATCTGTCCACCGATTGAGAGTAAGAGAACAAACAACCACCTTTAATTTCTATTGCGTCTGAATTCTCTTTCAAAAATGTAGTCTAAAATCTAGGTAAAGTCAGACGCAGATAAACTAAATTATAATAACTGGATATATAGGTCTAAGTACCCTTAGATGATCATGAAAATTTCAGCCAGAAAACTATGTTCCTTTCTTGAGATATTAATTTTGCAAAAAAAAGATTGAATTGTCACCAATAAGTTACCAAAGCCTAGTTTGCTTAAGAAATGAATATCTCAAGAAAGTAACATTCTTTTCCGTTGAAACTTTCACGATAATCTTTTTTGAAAGCATCTAACTCGGAATCTCTATCTATCGCAACTGTACAAATCCTTCTGAAAAAATTTCTATCATTTTTATTCATTGTACCCTCCTTGATACGATAAATAATAGATCTTCAAAAATAATGTTTATTTTGAAATATGTGATAAATATCGCTGTCAACGAATGGTTCTAGTTTAAAATTCCTACGTATATGTCAGAATTGATTAGTTTCTTTGTGCAATACAGGCTATAATTAGGTATATTTTGTTAAAATAAATAAAATCATTCATCTGAACTAACGCAAAGCTTTTAGGTGCATCTCAATGCGCATATGTTTTCATTCTTTTTCTGCTTTTTTGTCCTATAGTATGTGTTCATCAAATCAATCATATACATGAACGAAAAAAAACGATCGCTTCGGTCTATAACAGAATAAGAAAAAGAATTTTTTTATTTGGTTTCTGCTATAACATTTACTTGCATCGTTTGTGCTTTTCAAATTCTAAAACAATCTCATTGAAATGATGTCAACGGAAGAAGAAATGGAATATCAGTCTTTTCCATCTTCACCAGTCGATACTTCTTCTGCTCATTGTCGTCGTTCAGTAGTTCGAAGACGTGGTCGTAGCTTGAATTCTTCCTAGGTTCATAGTCTTAACCGTATTTCGAAACGTACCAGTTCCACGCCAAAACGAGCTCGTCGTAGCTAGGGGTGCACCAGCTCCAGCTCAAAGTTCAGCTCTTTCGAGCGAA
>JAJEKB010021331.1:1322818-1368303 GCA_022393335.1 Macrotrachela quadricornifera
TGAACGAGAGCTGTTCGATCAGCTCAGCTCTTTTGAGCGGAACTGTTCGAACAGTTCGCTCAAATGAGCTGATCTGATCAAACAGCTCCTTCGTTCAGAACTAGAGCTGAACTGTAACACCCCTAGTCGTAGCGGTTGTAGTTCAAATCAATATGTCGATGAAAGAAATGGAAATCATCGGGATACTCTCCTTTCACTTATACCTCCATCAAATTCACCACACCATTCTCAATCAATTATGTCACGGTTACCTCTCGACTATCCATCGGATGATGAACAATATCAAAATCAGAACATGATTATTACAACTCGATCAGGCAAAATAAAGAAGGATACAGTTTTACCGTACTTCCTTCTACGATCAGATGGTAAACACGAGTGCAATACTTGTCTTCAGGTAATTTCCATCATCCTCTGAAAAATAATGTAAAACGAAACCTTATATAGCGGTTAGCAAGAACGCAAGTTACGTAGAGAACAGCTTCGTTGTTCAACATAGCAGTTTTATCTAAAGGATAAACAAGAGTTTCTAATAAAAAAAGCACATAATGTCGTTTCGAATAAAACCAAATTTGACTGAACGAATTTATATGAGAAACCAAGATAAAGACGTTCAGAATTTCGATAGCTATACATGGCATATAATGGATCAGTGAGCAATCTACTTCGACATCTCTTCGTAAAACATAATATTACTGCTGTTGTGTATGATTCACACATCGCTCAAACTAAACAAAAACCTGTTGTATCAACTGATACATGTATTTCTCTCTCTCAATGACATCGAAAAGCACTTTTGATTTCTCAGAGGAAAATAAAAAATTTCTTTGTTTAGATAGCGGCTTTCCTTGATTCAGAAACCTACAATGATTTAAAAATGATTTTACTAAAGCAATGGAACATGTAAAGAAAAAGATTCAGCAAATACATTAACAACAACAACATCATCATCATTTTCGTCTCATTGAGTTCTCTCGAAAAAACATTCTGGAAAACAGCAGATGAATCGATTGTCTGGAATTGATACAACTCAATCTAGTCGTAGACCAGTGAGCGCTGATGTTAAAGTTGCTTTGTTCGTCAATGTAATCAAAACCAAAGAAAATTTCAAGCAGTTTTGAGCTGTTAATCGTCCTCTTCTGATGCTAAAATACTGAAAAAAACTTGATTAAATTTCAATCTGAAGATGAACTGCTTCTGATTCAAGATCATTCATCTCAGTCGTTGTCTCTTGATGCAGCTGGGTCATCATCTGTTTAATGAAATAATCGTTCATTTGGTTCCGATACACAATAATTGACCTTACTTTATCAAGTTCTAAATATTTACTATAATTTTAATTTTTCTATTGATTTCGTTCTTGTCAACTGTAGGTCTATGCTTTTTAATTACGATTAATTGTTGACAGCGATATTTATCACGTATTCCAAAATGACCATTATTCCTGAATTTCTGTTATTTATCGTATAAACGAGGGTACAATGATTGGAAATGATAGAAATTTTCTGGGAAGACAATTAGATTCTATTGTTTTGAATAGCGAAAAATATCTGAAATATCTTCATCTATATGATCTATGCAAATTCGCAAATTTCTAGATCGACTAGCATCATCGGAATATTAAATCCATTTCCTTAAAATGGACCAAGAGGATTTGTACAGTTGCGATAGATAGAGATTCGAGTTAGAGGTTTTCAAAAAAAAGAAGTTATTTGTTACTTTTTTGTTACTGTTATTAATAACAATCACATAATAATAACTTCTCATCCTAGTCCATGTGTTTCGACGTGGGCATATAGCTCTGCTTAAAACTTCAATTCAGCAAGCTCTGTATCTAACTTGTCCCGAATTAACATTATTAGTTTTATTTAAATAAATATTTTATGTTTATAAATAGCAACAAGCGTAACAACTACAGCTACTATAACTGCAACTACAACTCTTACTCAGCCATTCGGTAAGCTTTATATTAAGGAATCTTAATTTCACTAAATCTTCTGGACCGAGCGGGACTAACAATTTGTAATCATATATGTGCTTTAGCATGCTTTCTTTCTCTCTTTCCAACTATGTATAGTCATGTTTGTGTGTTGTTTCATTAGTCAATAGACTAACGGATCTCGTTGCCAATTACGATACTTACGCTGTTCACAAAGGTTGGGAAGAGGAGCACTTTTATTTCAAAAGATTGAGATTTTCAAAAATTGTAAGAAGAATAAAAGTAAAAACCCTCATGTTAGAAATCTCTGATAGGTGAAGAAACACCAGTATCTATGGATGAAATGCAATATTACAAAAGTTCACTTTACATTTTGTGGAAGCTCTAAGTATATTTTACAAAATAATAAAAAAGTAAATCAAACTGCATAAGTACAGAGGAACTGCAAATCGCCAATGCGCTATATAATATAAACCTATCGAGAGTCCACTTCTATATGTTGTCAAGAATAGTGTAAAACTTCAAGTTTATACGTTTTTAGTGTACTGAAAAAGTTAGTACACTCTAGAATCGGTCAGTGTATCCATCCGGCCGGCCGTTTACTCTAAGGGTATTCTTAAGTCTTCAAATGTGATATCATTCTTAATCTGGGACACAATTAAAATAAAATGGAATCAGTATGAAAAATTATATCTTTTTTACGCCACAGGCCTTGTTCTATGGGAAGATCGTTATATTGCCGCTCTCATAAAAAAGCTTGTCTTAGTCGAAAAAACTCGAATTTGTACTTCATTCGCCTCAAAACCTCATTGTTTGAACAATAATCAATAGAAATCAAGTTTTAAGGAAAATGATTGTCTGAGAGTAAACAAAGAGGAGAGTTAAAATATGAGCTGTATTCGATTTCAAATCTTTTTGAATGAACAATAGTCAAGAAAAACCGTGCCTGTAAAAAAGATTTGTCATAATAATTTTGATGTCTAGACATTCTAGAATAACTCATCTATTTCGTATACTTTTTGCAGTACACATCACTTTCGGATAAAATCCGAGGTTTCTGCATTTATTTAAAATTTTATTTTTTCTCACTTGTCTCTACATCTTCTGTCTCATGGTGTGAAATTTACTCTTCTCTATTTTAAGTGCCCTTACGAGCACCTGCTATTAATATTTCGCCGAATGCAAAATGGAAACAAAATGCCATTACTGTGGCTGGAGGAAATGGAGAAGGCATTGGAAGGGATCAACTCAATGGCCCAACGGGTTTGTATGTTGATGCTGATCAAACCATTTATATTGCTGATTTTTGGAATCACCGTATTATGGAATGGAAAGATAGTGCCACGAGTGGTAAAGTAGTTGCTGGTGGAAATGGACAGGGAAATGCAAATAATCAGTTAAACAGTCCTTACGATGTGATTGTCGACAAAGAGAGAGATAGTCTCATCATCTGCGATAATGAAAATAACAGAATAGTTCGATGGTCTCGTCAAAATAATGATGGTACTAGTGGAGATACAATCATTTCAGACATCGATTGTGAAGGATTGACAATGGATGAGAATGGATTTCTCTATGTTGTTGAACATGAAAACGATGAAGTGAGACGATATCGAATGGATGGTAGTGACAAAACAGTGGTTGCAGGTGGAAATGGAAATGGAGATGGTCTTCATCAACTCTCTGATCCTCAATATGTATTTGTCGATCGAGATCATTCAGTGTATGTGTCGGAATGGGTAAATCATCGTGTAGTGAAATGGGAAGAAGGTGCCAAACAAGGAATTATTGTAGCTGGTGGAAATGGAAATGGAAGTAGTCTTACACAATTGAATTGGCCTCTAGGAGTAGTTGTAGATCAGTTGGGCACTGTTTATGTGGCTGATTACAATAATCATCGAATAATGCGATGGCCAAAAGGAAGTAAAGAGGGAAGTGTTATTGCTGGTGGAAATGGTCAAGGAGAACAGTCGAATCAATTAAATTATCCGGATGGTTTATCATTCGATCGACTTGGTAATCTCTATATCGCCGATGCAGGAAATTATCGAGTACAAAAATTTGACATTGAACAGACAAAATAAAATGAATGATATTGATTTGTTGTGCATTATTTGAAAATAATTTGCAATAAATAAAAAGAATATTTATTCTCGCACGCGTGACCAGTTAGTCTACGTTTTTAAGAGAAAGCAAATCAAATTTTTTGAATGGGCCGATTTCTCATCTTATCATCCCCCTTCTTTGTCACGTTTTGCGAGATTTTTATCCAATTTCTTAATTTTTCATCAATTTTCGCTGATTTCAATTGATTAGTTACATTTTAAATATGTTTCATCGAATATACAGGGTTGAAAAAACTTAGGGGTATCCAAAAGTAGCGGCGGTGGTACCTTTTTTTACTTACAGAAAACTAGAACAAATTTTCTTTTTTTTTATAAAAAGATAGAGCGTCTTTTGCTCTATTATTCTGTGCTATGAAGATGATCACTATTCATCTAATATCATAGTAATCAAATTTTGATCAACACTGTTTTTGTTGACACCTACCTGATTATTTTAGATCATAACGCGTGAAGCATTTTGTATTTCATTCTGTCATTGTTTAATACACTGTATTAAAAAATCAAAATATACAAGCACAAGATGCAGCATGAAAAGAGAAGACAATTTATAAAAACCTGCTTGTTCTGTAGTTGCACTTTTTTTCTTTTTAAAATGAGGAAAACTCTGAGCGACAAAATTTTGACATTGCGAAAACAGCACCTTGTTTTTAGTAAAAGTTCTATTCCTTTTTTTCCATGTCATCTTCTTATTATTTGATAGATTTCTTTGAAAAACAAAATACACTACAAGATGCAGCTTGAAAAGCTCTACAATTTCTAAAGAACAACTATAAGAAGATGACATAGGAAAAAACGAATACAGCTTTTACCAAAAAAAGATCCTATTTTCACAACGTCGACACTTTACCGCTAAGAGTTTTCCTGGTTCTGAAAACAAAAGAGTGCCATTATAAAACAAGTAGTCCTTTATAAATTGTGCAGCTTTCCACCCTGTATCTTGTGCTTGTATATTTTAATGTTTTAATACAACGTACTAAACGATGATAGAAACACAAAACTTAAAATTAACAAAAAAATAATAAGCTAAAAATAATTTTTAAACAAGAAGACAATTGGTCAATTAGCGCCATCGTTTTCCGCGTGATTTGAGATCGACTTCGATTTTGGTAGTAGTTGTTTAATATCAATAAGCTGAGAATGAAGAATGGGACGTAAAAGCTCTGATCGATCAAGAGGAACACAGATCTTCGGTAAAGTTTCGTCAGTGAGATGTTCATAGACATACCAAGCCTCTTTATCACAATTAACACCATAAGTTTCATTAAGTTATTATTCAGCATCAACAGAATTCAAATCATGCAATGCCAAATGACTAAATGGAACATCGATGAATCATTGAAAATATTCGATGGGTAATCGATCAGTTGAAAAGATTTCTTTTGCTTCTTTCGTGATATAAACATATCAATTTGATTGATTGTGGATGAAAAATATATCAACGAATGAAACATGTAACTGACTGTGAACTTCAAGAATTGTGCGATGATGATCCCAAATGTGATAGCCGAACAAAGATTCTGCATGGAGAATAAAACATTGATTGAAAAATGTTTCTTTCAAAGCCAACAATCGTTCTTCATCTTTTCTTTGAATAGATATATCTCCATCATCGTCTCGGAGAATTAAATCAGCATGTCTGATATTTCCGAACATTATTTTACCGAAGATTGTGTGTTGGATCATTGCACTACGTAATACTTTGTCCATGATTGCCAATGTATCATAGATGACGTCGACCATTTTCTGCGATGTTCGTTTCAATACTGTGTCATTTGTCACCAAACCTGTTTGAGACATACTTTTTTCAAACTGATCTGACATCATATTAGCGATCAACCATGCTGATGATTCTTCTCAGTTTGAGAATAAAGATCTCTGCAAAATAAAACAGACATGAGACTGATGTAAACAGAGTCAAATGAGAGAAATTGATAAAGAATAATGAATGAGACAAAGTTATGGGTTACGTGAATTTCGTCCCACGGATTTTTCGTCCCAGACTTTTAGCCCGGTCCGAAATTCCGAAACTTTTCGGGCCACCCTCAAAAGTGACAAAAGATTTTTGGCCCGAGCTTTAATTTAACTAATTAATTCTATTATTAATTAGTAAACTGCATAGTGCTGAGCACCATGACTTTCAGAAAAACATAGTGCTTGGCAGAACGACGTGATGCTCAGCACCATGCATTCGTAAAAGAACATTTTGCTCGGTAGGATGACCCAGAGCTCAGCATCATGCACTCATAATAGAAGATGGGGCTCAGCAAGACGACAAAGTGCGCGGCAGTATAGTAAAGTGCTCAACTATAAAGCATAGTACCCTTTAATATGCGTTTTGATTAAAAGTAGTCTAGAAATTTCGTTGCTGACTGATACACAGAATTAGAATGTGGTACAAGAAGATGATGTAATGTTCAGAATGCGGTCATGGAACTCAGCAATATGATTCAGATAATAGGACAATTATCATGTGTTGCTGAACAAATAGTATTTCGAGAGATGGAATTATGTGCCAGTAGTCGAATAATACTATGAATAATTTGATTAAGATGAGATAAATCTTAATGCACTTTATCGATTATCGGCACTGCCAGTGTGAATTGTTTTGGTTTACATTTGCCGTATTGACAATGAATAAGTTGAATTTTTATGACTTATCTTAATCTAATATCTGTATTCGAAACGCTTTTGTTAAGACTGTTGTTTATTCAATCAATAGTTAAATTATTGAGTCTAACCATTTGGAAAACCTTCTCTATCGAAGATGATCGGGTAGGTGTATGAACTCACGCTCTTGAAAATAATGAATAATCTTTCATTGAATGTTTTCTAATATTTCGTAATTGTATTTTTACATGATTGGCTGGAATAAAATATTTTATATGCAATATAAACCTGAATTTATATACGTATTTTGTACGTATAAATTTTTCTCTTTTTGTATAAATTACTTTTTTTACACCAGTCGTAATGAATTTCTACTTTTCTTCTGTAAATCTTCTCTATATAGATGAACATGTATAATTGCGATCATTCTTTTATCATTACGTAATTCGTATGGTAAAGTATTATTTGATTTTTTTTTCTCATTAAACATTATTCTTTTAGAGTGTATCTAAAATATTATTTTATGTTAGACAATCATTTACGAATGCATGGTGCTCAGCGCTATGAAGTTTATTAATTAATAATAGAATTAATTAGTTAAATTAAAGCTCGGGCCAAAAATCTTTTGTCATTTTTGAAAGTGGCCCGAAAAGTTTCAGAATTTCGGACCGGGCCAAAAGTCTGGGACGAAAAATCCGTGCGACGAAATTCCGTTCTCCCGTCTTTATAGACGACCGTTACTTGTTTAATAATTAGTAATTAATTACGCAATACTTAGTTATTAGTATTTCCCATAAAACTTAATCAAAGAGAAGTCAGGAAGAAGAAATCCAAATCTGACGGTTATCTTATCAATTAATTGTTAAATCAACAAAATGAATCGTTTGCTGATAGTTTCAAAAGAGTGCTTCTGCGAGAAGGGTTGAGTGAGACTAGCGACGAGCGGCATTTGCTTGCTTGAGAACTGAAGTAATATTGAATGGTAGAGTGACGTTAAATTTGGAAATGGCTAGCCGTGAGTGGCCGACGAACGACTAGGCGTTGGAGTAGTGGTGGTCTTCGATACGGATATCGTAAATAAGTTTTTTTTCCATTAAAAAGCAAATAAGGTGGCGATTATCGTTTATATATCGGTCTAAGATGGAAATACACTTCTGTTAAACGAACATAGGGAAAGAGTAGATGTTTGTCTTCTAGCTTTCATGCAAGGGGGAAAAGACGCTACTCCAGTACTCCACCATACTACTTCAGTCGATTTCAGCTCTACTCTGATCTTACTTCACCCTACTTCGCTGTACTCCAACGTTTTTTCGGACTACTAGATTACCGCCTTTTTCCCCTTGATTGTATGCCATCAACAACTAGGAGATTTAATACAATCAAAATCGAAATGATTGTGAATAATAAGCAAATTAACTTTTCTTTCAGAAAATGGTCAGCGAATCCATAGGATGAGCGCCACTTGTTAGATTTATCATCAGTTAAATCCATATTTATTTGATTTGTATATGTCAAAAGAGCCTGTGAAGGAATAAAGAGACGAGATACACATTTTCACCTCAATTAAGAATATATTTTATGTTCTGAAAATAATGAAATTTGAATAAAATTATCAATTAAAGTATTTATTTATTTAAATAAAAATCAAATAATATTTTTGTTTAATGAACGAATTGTTTTACAAACCAAGCATGTGAATTATATTGTGCTTTTGGAAAAAAACTTAGAGCTGATTGTGAATTCTCAACATTAACATAAGAAATACCTCGAGGAAAAACCGAATCTAATGTAATTGATGCATAATATATTTTCTGTTCAATGTCAAATGCTGAAAGTGAAGTAATTCCAACATCTGGACTTTCAGAAATAATTCCAACATTTTTACTAATTTTACCTGATATTCGATCTAAAATTCCAATTGAAGAAACATATCCAATAGATGTATTAGCATATGTTGAATACATTGTAAATGTTTTATAATCAAATTTAATACTACTAGGTGAATAATTAAGTTTAGATTTCCAATCAATTCCACCTTGATTACTTGTATTAACACCAACATATACAACAGATTGATCTTCAATCATTATAAGAAAATATTTTCTACAAATTGGACAATAACTTGATATATGTGTTGCTTTACTATTTTGAATTGTTGCTAAAATTTGTTTAATATTTCCGTTATTCAAATCAATTTCTGCTAATAATGTTATATTTTCTTTTTCACTTTCAATATGCGAAAATAATTGTTTTTGAAATATATCAAATTGAAGAGAAATTATTGTATTAGGTATTGATTTAAATGTTCTTATTAAATTCCCAGTTGTTGCATTAATAACACTTAATATTGTTTGTTTATCATTATTTGGTGCTGCCATATAAATAATATCATCATTTGGATCATATGTTAATGGTAAAGCAGAATATTTTACACGTTGAGGATTACCAACATCTTTAATATTTAATGAACTGAAAATATTAAATGTTTCTGTATCAAAATTGACTGATCCATAATAAACTTGTGTTGTGTTAGAATCAGAAAATATACCATGAAGAATTCGTGGTGGATCTAATTTAGCTAAACTGTTTGATATTATTATAAAGAAAAGAATATAGATTTTCATCTTTACTCACAATTATTTTGTGAAATTACAAAATAAAATACGTCTCTTCTTATACTACACATTTGTTATCTTTTTTTCTTTCTTTTCATGATAAAAACTATTCGTCTAATGCTGTATCATTATATGGTAAGGAAAAAATTTTGTATGATAATGAAGAGAATAAAAAAAAGCAGTCGAGTAATAATGACGTCTTTTTTCATATTTCGAATAGCAGTTAGAGATAACAGATGTACCCATATTAAGCTCCCTTCTCCACTCAAAAAAGTTCATTTTTGCACAAATTTTTGAAATTAAGATAAATATATGGATTTTTCAAGCAAAAGCAAAAATATTTTTGCTTTTTACTCAGTTTATGATTTTTTTATCTTTGTTCTAATATTTCTCGGCCCAGATTCTTCCAAGAAATGAAATTTTTTTCTGTTTGAAAGAGCGCATCAAGATACAGAGCACTATAGACTCTTTTTTTAAATTAAATTTTTTTAAAGTTACATACATAGACTTTTATATAGCTTGGACCTGTTTTGCACACGTTTTTTATTCATTTAACGTGTGATGTTCTTTCTCCACTAAGAATATTTGTATTAAAAAATCGCTTTAGTATGTCGGAAGGGCCTGAGCCAAGAAACCTTGGAAGGAAAATGAGCTATTGACGACTCTTGTTTGGTTAGTTTCTCTATTAAACGTGATTCAATTGTGCTGAAAATTTTATCGCAGCCTCTACAAAGCAGCCCATATGAATAATCATAAGAGAGAAATCGATTTTAGAGTGGAGGAGGAGGAAAGGAAGGGAAGCTTAAGAGACATTGCACGAAAACCACACTTGAGTTTTATAAAATATGCTCAAATACATTTGAAATCAATCCTATCTTGCAGAGCACATTTAGTCATATATCTTAACGTTTAATCTTACTCAACTTTTCCTGACTGCGACACAAATATTCTGCTAAATGATTTTTCAGTAGAAATTGTTATAATTCCCAGGAAAATAGTTGTCTTTGACATCAACTTTCTTCGAATTAGTCATATCAACTTGATTCGAAAGGATCTTCCGAAACCTTATCTTTAGAGTTTTACTCGAAAGTATAAGAAAAAAATTGTGTTGATAAAGTAGAGCCTTTTCAAGTGAAATACTGAGTAAATCACTTTTTTTTAGTTCTACAGTCTAGGATAGAATGAGTCACGCTCGACGAGCATTATTTACGTTAATAAAGCTTCTCGAGACAAAAACTCTTTCGTTAGGACAAATAGTAATCAAAACAATAAAATAGCCAGTTGCTAATTTAGTGTTCTTTTAGAAAAGGGTTAGTGAATCGCCAGATGAGCGTTACTTATAATACTTATAATCGAAAATACAATCTCATATTTAACCTGATGTATGTAAAACCACTGTAATACTACGTGGGTCACTCCAAAAGTGTCGGGATACTCTATTAATTTTAGACATATACACGGTTGCCAAAAATGTTTTGCCAGGGGGGTAACGCTATAGTTTCAAACAAAGTAGATAATGAATTTTATACCAGCAGAAAGCTCGTCGAAAACGGGATTTATTGGTACTAAATAGTACGTCTTATCAAAACCTTTTAGTGTCGAACTTAAAAGACCTTTAGAAATTTGATACTTTTTGGGGATAGCAAATAAAGCGTCAGTAATTTCAACATTGAATAAACATTATTTTCCTAAACATTTTTACATAGTTCAATAGAGCTCGTCGAGCTCTACAAATCTGTATACATCAAAACTTTTTAAAGTCATTTTTCTGAGATAAAATATTCAAAAAACCAGTTGGAAAATGTCGCAAAATATGAAAAAATTCGTCTTTTCCATCTTGATGGAAAATATTCGACCTTCCAACGAAAATAGCTGCTTTTAGTATTTTTACAACCACAGACGCTTGGAAATACGCCTTCCAGATGCAACGAAAAAGACTGCGTCTAATGAATATATCCGGAAGCGTCCGTGAGGGTGAAAATACTAAAAGCAGCTATTTTCGTTGGAAAGTCGAATGTTTTCTATCAAGATGGAAAAGACGAATTTTTTCATATTTTGTGACATTTTCCAACTGGTTTTTTGAATATTTTATCTCAGAAAAATGACTTTAAAAAGTTTTGATGTATACAGATTTGTAGAGCTCGACGAGCTCTATCGAACTATGTAAAAATGTTTAGGAAAATAATGTTTATTCAATGTTGAAATTACTGACGCTTTATTTGCTATCCCCAAAAAGTATCAAATTTCTAAAGGTCTTTTAAGTTCGACACTAAAAGGTTTTGATAAAACGTACTATTTAGTACCAATAAATCCCGTTTTCGACGAGCTTTCTGCTGGTATAGAATTCATTATCTACTTTGTTTGAAACTATAGCGTTACCCCCCTGGCAAAACATTTTTGGCAACCGTGTAGATGGGTTTGGTAGTTGTATTAGTAGATTCGAGTCTGATAAGAAAGCCCACAAAATTTTGGTTCTTGAATATTTTTCCTTTCTGTTTTTTGTGTACTCAAAAAGTGAGTACACTACTAAAATCGGTCAGTGTGTCCGTCCGTATACACGAGAACTCTTTACAATTACATTCGACTGAGCTGAAATTTTGTGCACAGAATTGTCTCATCAATATCTCAGTCGAGTTCGAAGATGAGAAGGATCCGCCAAGAAATGGCTGAGTTATCGAAAAAAGTTGTCATTATTCACTACACCATTCCTGAGGGGGAGGTACAGTTATTTTTTGAAAAAAAATTTTTTTTCTCACAATTATTCACAACATATATAAATCGACTCAGTTTTTAACGCTGTTTCCGAATCTGATATTAGTTTTGAACCAAATAATAGCTTTCTAACAAAACATCGCCTGAGAAAGGTCTCAAAATGCACAAAAACTGCATCCAGAAACCAATTTGTCTAGATATGTCTCAGATGAACAGTAGTTTTGAGGTTTTCCAAATGCCTGGTTTTATAGCTAATCAAAAGAACTATCGAAAGGTAAAAACCCGAACTCAACAGCTATTAATATTGGTGATTTATTAGGACAATACTGATGCCTGTATTTATCATATATCTCTTATAGATTCATGAGGTTGCTTTAGATTGTAATCCCGATAGATACAAACGCAAATCCATTCTGAAACAACTCTGTCTACCCAGTTTTTCAAGCTGAACACGAATCTGAACTTAGATTCTGTAAATTCTAAAGATATTGTATCAATTTGGGAGTAAAGTCAATGGTCACTAGATAGGGTCACCTACAGTGTGGTCCATGTGAACTTGGCTCCCCAGTTTTTTTATCTTTGCAAATTAGTGGCAAGAAATGTGTCTTGACGAGATCTATGTCTTGTAGGAAAATAAATCTAGGATCTCGTGCACCACTTGAGAAAAGTTCAAAATATTACCTTCAGGAGTGTAGTATTTCTTCGAACTTACGCAGTTTTTGACTGCTATCACTTCTTTTATCTCATATGTTACTCACTTGAGTAGAATGAATTTGTAGACTAAACTGTTTTTTGTCCAATTGAGACATTTTCGAGCTCAAATGGCCAGGCTGTTCACAAGACAAGGTTTCGAGGGCGAGGACAGACTCAACACAACTATTTTTAGACAATTTAATAAAAATCAATTTGTCGTCAATTCTTTTTACTTTTTGAATTACACATAACACTCGGATTTAAATCCGAGGTTTCCACATTTATTGTAGATTAAGTTAAACACTACTAACACATTTTTTGACATTCCTATGAATCTTACAATAGACGAAATTCAAGTAATGATTTATTATGATTACAAAAAAAAATTGTCACAGCAAGAATGTCTCGAATCTTCACAAAAAACATTTGGTGACTCTTGCGTTTCACGTATAACAGTTTACAATTGGTATGCTGAATTTAATCGTGGCAGAGATTACTTTGAAGATAAACCTCGTGCCAAGTTGACCAAGAACTGCAGTTACTCCAGAAAACATCGAAGCTGTTCGTCAGTTGGTCAACATCGATCCACATATCACATACCAATAGATAGAAGACACCTTACAGATTGGATCGGCAGCAACTAATTCTATCCTCCATGATTATCTTGGTTTAAGGAAGATTACATGTCGTTGGGTGCCTCATTTTTTGACTGAAGCTCAAAAACAGGATCGTGTTGATTATTGCCTGAAAATGCTCGATAAGTTTGATGACGACAAATCAAAACGTGTTTATGATATTATTACTGGTGATGAAAGCTGATTCTACTATTATGATTCAGAAACAAAGCGTCAAAGTCAAGTTTGGGTGACAAGCAATGATCCTCGCCCAACCAAAGTTCGTAGGCAACGTTCTGTTGGCAAATATATGTTTGCAATTTGCTTTATGAAATCTGGTTTTAATATAATTATTCCTCTTGAAAATGGTAAAACAGTTACAGCTAGATAGTATACAGAAGAACGTCTTTCAAATGTTTCAAAACAAGTGAATACGTGTCGACGTCTAAACGATCTTCTTATTCGTCACGACGATGCATCAGCACACAAGGCAACACAAACAATGAAATATTTAAATGCTCAGCGTGTTGAATTGATGGGTCATCCAGCATTCTCACCGATCTGAGCCCCTGCGACTTCTGGCTATTTCCAAAAATTAAAGAACAACTTCGTGGGAAAATTTTTCAGGACATTAATGAACTTCATGCTGCTATTGAAGAACACATGGATGGACTCAGAAAAGAAGATTTCTACCAATGCTATGAACAGTGGTTCGAAAGAATGAATAAGTGCGTTAGTGCACAAGAACATTATTTTGAACAAATATAATAAAATCATTTTAAACTAAGCTATCGATATTGCAGATCCAGAAACTTTTGGAGTGACCCAGGTATTACATCAAAAATAGAGCTAAATATTTTTTGAAGAATAGTGGAAAAGCTTTACAATGATAGAGCATTGAAAGCTGAACATTTTCCATGTATGAAAAACTTTTGTTTTACAAAGTCCATAGCGAAAGACTGAGTTTATACATTTTCCCTAGCAATCTAATGACGTTTATCCAATTGCCCCATGTTGGGTAAATGTATACAAAAAAACTTGTATTTGCTTGGTATGTTGAAAAACTAAGGGTTTGATAATTTTGATCTAAAGTTTTTCGATTAGTCTAGAACGATAGATAAGACTTCCAACTATCAATTGGTGAAAATACCATCAAAAACTAATGTACCATTCGCTCAAAAGTTTGATTTTGCGAAACAATGGATAAGTTACTGGAATTATACATTTACCCTACTAGGATAAGCATGATCATCGATTTACCCCCGTAAAGGACAGGTAAAATCGAAAACTTGTTTTTCAGAAATCTCTTGCGGATAACTCTACAGACAAGATTTTGAGACGCGGTTTTCACCAATCGATGGAGCATGTGCGTAACTACATGACTTGTGAAGAAAATTTTTTAAAATAATCAAAAATGAAAAAGTTATAATCATTTTATTGAAAGTTACTATTTCTTTTTAGGCAGTCACCCCACCTTATTCTATAAATAAAAATAATTTTATTTGAAAAAATACGTCACGTCACAATGTTTTCATTCTATCCTTGGTGATCAAGCAAAAAACATATTAAACGTGGTAAATAAAGAATGGAAAAACAGAATATGTCAAGGCAAAAAAATATTGTATTATGAAAATCTCAACATAATTATTTTTCTTCCGTTCTTTCTTTCGATTTTAGATAGACGCATCTACATACAAATACGCCTTCATTTTATCGCGTTACTCGACGAAGAAGAAAACAAATGTCTGCTCAACGAGTTTTCTTAGTTACGGGAGCTAATAAAGGTATTGGATTCGAAGTTGTAAAAAAACTCGCGGCAAATCATCCAACTGATTTAATTTTGCTTGGTAGTCGTGACCGAAAACGTGGCGAAGAGGCTATAGCTCAACTTGGATCACCTTCAAATGTCAAAGTTCTTCTCATTGATATATCATCGAAAGAAAGTATTGAAGAAGCAAAACAAGAAATTGAAAAGAAATATGATGGTCATCTCGATGTACTCATTAACAATGCTGCTATTTCAATAAATGAAACATCTTTGCAAGCATTGAAAGATATTTTCAATACGAATTTCTATAGAGTAAAACACGTGAATGATACAATGTCACCTTTTTTGAGAGATAACGGACGTATTGTTAATGTTAGTAATGAAGCAGCAATAATGTCAATAAAACACTATTCTCAAGAATTAAAAACAAAATTTCTCAATTCAAACTTAACAGAAACTGAATCAGTAGCGCTATTTACACCGTAAATTGGCAAGGAAAACAATCAGCGAAACATATTTATTGAATTTTCTTTTTGTTTCTTTTCATTTTTAGCTTATCCAAAGCAGTCGAAGAAGGAAAGGATCCAAAAACAGTTAGCTTTGATCCTATTGAATTCTCTCCTCTTCCAGATCTCTACTTAGTCTACTATAGCGCATCAAAACTAGGTGTTGTTATCCTAACTCGTTTGGAAGCACGTGATTGGAATAAAGCATATTCAGCGAAAAATGTGACAACTAGTGCTATTTCTCCACGATTCTGTTCAACTGATTTAAATGATAAAGCACCAGATGCACGACCATCTGAATTAGGTGCTGATTCTATTTTACAGAGTTGAAAAAAATATTTTTATAGGGGGATACCGCTATAATTTCACATAAAGTAAATAATGAATTCTATACCAAATGAAAGCCCGTGAAAAATGGGGTTTGTTGATACAAAATAGTAGGGGTTATGAAAACTTTTTAATATCGAACTTCAGAAACTTTCAGAAATTTTATGCTTTTTTTGCAGTTGAAAAGTAAAGTGCCAGTAATTAAAAACTGAAGTCAAGTGTTTTTCTTGGATATTTTACATGGTTCGATAGAGCTCGTCGAGCTCTACAAAACTGTATATATGAAACATTCTCTGAATCATTTTTTGTGATAAAAAATTCAAAAAACTATTTGAAAAATCTTAAAAAACGTTAAAAAAGTCTTATTTTTTATATGAAAAAAAATAGTTGACTTTTCAATAAAAATTAGCTTTTGCTCATTATTTTAGCTACCTCAGACGTTTTGAAATATATCCATTTGATGCTGCGTGAAAAACTGCATCCATTAAGTGCATTTCGAAACGTCTGAGGTAGGAAAAATACTGAGAAAAGCTAATTTTATTGAAAAATCGAGTGTTTTTCTTTCATATCAAAAATAAGACTTTTTTAACGTTTTTTAAGATTTTTCAAATAGTTTTTTTAATTTTTTATCACAAAAAAATGATTCAGAAAATGTTTCATATATACAGCTTTGTAGAGCTCGACGAGCTCTATCGAACCATGTAAAATATCCAAGAAAAACACTTGACTTCAGTTTTTAATTACTGGCACTTTACTTTTCAACTGTAAAAAAAGCATAAAATTTCTGAAAGTTTCTGAAGTTCGATATTAAAAAGTTTTCATAACCCCTACTATTTAGTATCAATAAACCCCATTTTTCACGGGCTTTCATTTGGTATAGAATTCATTATTTACTTTATGTGAAATTATAGCGGTACCCCCCTATAAAAATATTTTTTTCAACCCTGTAGTGTTTAATGAGTGTTAAAGTCTGTGGTCTGTTGAATTTTTTGTGCTCACAATGGCCATGTTGTCTTGACGGGTGACCGTGAGGGAGGATGTGAGTGTGATAAGCTATCAAGAGACGTGTTTCGACCCTCCTCAAGTATCTGGTCAAATGGCTGTATTCATTTTTGACCTCAAAAACATCCAGTACTTTCAAGAAACAATGAAGTTTTTCTTCGATTTTGGAAGCCTACTATATAGTATTAAAGTGTCACTCTCGCTACTTTTGGTATGTCCTAAGTACGTTCAATATATACGAGCAAGTAAATTCTGTCATACATGTGTGACAGCTGATTGGAATCCAGTAAATTGCAAACAGCCAGAAAATATCTTAATAACTAAATCTCATATTTTCGTATAGAGCAATCCAACATAACAGTAACTGAACATACGATCAAACTGTTGTCTAATACTCTCTAATAATTGTCTAACAAAATACAATGATATAAGCTTGCTTTGTGATCAGACGCCATATAAGAGAAACATTCCCGTTTACATATTATTCTTTTTCGAAACCTTCAGAATCAATATATAAATAAAACACCAACAGAGTTCATCGTGATCTTCGAGTTCGCTATCAAAAAAAAATTAGTGTGATTCGGAACATACTTGATGATGATAACTATCTAAGTAATAGGCGAAATGCATAATATGATGCTTTGAATCTTTCTAATGTAAATTCATCCTCGCCCTCATCCTCAAATGTCCTTGCCATCCCTAGTAATTCTGGTGATCCAAATAGGCTAGAAAAACCGCATCATATAAGTTAAAAATACAGATCTGGCAGTGCACGGCTCGTCGACATGGAAGTCCAAATAGTGTACTTGCTAACTTTTGTTTGTGTACGAGGATCAAGGGTGAATCATTCTCATACGGAGTTCATCTTTGATACTTTATTGGAGAAAGAGACACTTTTCTTTAGAATTTATTAATGAAAAAAGTACAAACACGCGTTAGTTAAAAACCAATATATACTCTTAACGTGAGAATGATAAAAATAAACAAGCTATATAGCTAAATTCACACGACCGAATGTTAACAGCTAATAAGATTGAATTTTTGAATGCGGTGATTATTTTCGTCACACACGTACATATTGTGAGCTGCGTCGAATGCGACAACACCGGGCCCATTTAAAAGACTGCTAGAATTTCCAGCTGTTCCATTCAAACTGCCTACAAGAAGTGTCCCAGTAGTGGCGCCGGCCACCCAGCGCGTCACACGATGATTACCTACGAACAACAGTATGCGTGCATTAGGTTAGTTATTTTCATTAAGATTTGTTGTATTTTATCTGATAGATGATAGTGCAGTCAAATTGTGACAGAGTATGCCGGCTAGTTTTCAGCCAGAACTGACATTGAACCGTATTCTGACGCTTTCTCGATGGGAAAGTATCATGCTCGACAAGTAATACTTGACTAAAAAATTTTTTTTAAAAGGTTTTGAGACACTGTTATTAGACTCTAAAAGATTATTAGTTCGGGTACTCTGTACAAGTATTATTCATGATTCTGACGTCTTGTATTTTCAAGTGCACCTCTTAAGATGACATCAAAGTTGAAAGACGATCTCTCTCTCTAAGACCAATTTATAAAAACCAGACTGTACCAAAACATCAGCTAGATAGACAGATTCTAATTGACTCTTTCCAGTAAAAACAACTCGTCCGAGTATGGAGACAACGAAAAGGAAACATTTTAAAATCTAAACTGCTCTAACTGACTGTTCAGATGTCGGCAGAACCAGCCCGCATACTTATGGACAATTTAATCTTGTCAATTATTTATGTGGCTCATACGGGTAGGTTTAAACGAAAAATGCGAAAAAGCTCTTAATTTCGGTGTTTTGATCTCGAAAAAGGTACTATTTGAAGAGTGCAAATAATGTATTTTAATCTGATTAAAATCATCGTTTTGCTTAATTTTAATATGACTATATCCATGAGATTATATAATTATGAATCGGTTTTAATTACGAAATATTTAACTGAACCAATCTACTATTGTTAAAAGCTTTTTACATAAGAAAACCAGGAATTCATTCTGAATGCAGTATAGAATACTCAACTGTTATTTTCTACTTTTGCATCTCGTTCTTTCCTTTTTAGCCTTTTGTGGGATGCCAGACAGCTTACTTAAATCGGGCACGTAGATTTCTCCAAGCAAACCGACGTAGATGCCTGACGTCTGCAAAGAGTTAAGATTAACTGACAATCCATTTCCACCAGCAACAACAGCACCGGCTGTCGTGTTGCCTGGTGTCCATTTTGTTACACGATAATTGCCATACTCTGCCACGTACACATTGAGCGATGAGTCAAGGAAAACACCCGTTGGAGTATTAATGCCGTCTAGAAACAGTGACATTTTTAACATGTTGAAAGGTACCGCAAATAGATAGACTGATCTCACCAAAGAGGAATCACATGTTTTTCTAGCTGAACCTGAATTAACGTTGTTTATTAGAATTTGCAGAATTTCAAGTGTATATTACAAATATCGAGATGCCTACATACTATATAGGCCACTCAAAGTACAGCAGAAAGACAGAGTTCTCGACAGTTTTTTTATGGTTGATCGTATTTTTCTGCGAGATCATATACAGAAGGACGTAAACAATGTACATTTGTTTGTTTACTCTCTTGCGAAAAACTTACAGTTTATGAAACGGTCATCGAAAATCGTGTGTAGATTGATATAGTTTGATGAGCTCTAGTTTTTGACATCATTTCAGAAATTTTGTTAACAGTAGAAACTTTTAAAAGAATCAATAAAGAAATTTTTGGCAATATCCTAATTTGATGGATATGGTTTCTCACATTGTAAAGAATTTTTCTAGCTTAGAGAACGGAAAAGGGGTACTTTGTTGGTATTAAATACTGCAACCCATTCTCCGTTTCTTAAACTATAGAAAATTTTTATAGTGTACTTGGGAAGTGAGGAAGACTGTTTATTTTCTTTTGGTTTGATACTACGAATAACAAGATTGATCCAGTTTATTTAGGGTATATCAAAAGTTCTGATCACGATGTTTAAAGTGCCCTACCGAATTATGAGAACTGTTCGAAATTGAGAAACCAAATATACCATTTTGTAGAGCAAATCGACGTGCATCGAATAGTATATATTAAATCTGATTTTCATAAGAATTTAGTGGAACTAGAGTCAGTTCATTAATAGATGGTCATGTGTCTAAAAGCACCATCACTTACTAATCATTATGATTATTGATATCATTGAAAAGTATTTGTAGAAAAATATACTTATATACAGTTTTGTAGAGCTTTTCACAGGCTACAAATTGATATATATGGCATCACCAGTTGTTCTGTCTCTCATGAAAAAAAATGGAATTTTTCAATGATCTATGATTATGTTTGTATGTATTATAACTTTTGGAACACATGACTGTTTACTAGTAAACTGACTTTAGTTCCACTGAAGTCTTATGAAAATCAGATATAATATGTGCCATTCGACGCGCCTCGATTTCCTTTACAAAACGGTATATTTGGTTTCTCAATTTCGAATAGGTCTTCTCATTCGATAGGGTCTTTTAACCATGATCAGAACTTTTGGTATACCCTAAGTATATGGTGAAAAAGGATAACATATGATTAGATTCTCTCCTACGATTATGATATCAGCTATATATTTGGATATTCTCCCATTACACATAAGGTGATCAAGTCAATTAGGAATGAGTTTGTGGATGGTTTTTTGCTCACATACTTTGTGCGACCACCGTACAAATGCCTGTGGCCTCAACGCAGCGTCTAATGACTGCATACTGCTGATCGGCTATGTACATAACTGTGCCATTTGTGTTGTCTGCGGCATAGATGTAGGATGGCTAAAAGATAAAAAAGACAACAGTTCTTCATTGATTGATACAGAAGTAGCTAGCCATACACAGTGCCGGCCATTATCATCCCCATAATTTAAAGACTCATTCAAATGAATTCAGGTGAGCTCTTACTAATCGAAGTTTTAGGTTTATCGTCGATTATGACCAGACAAATAACTTTTCGACTGCTGTGAGAAATATTGTGTACAGTATAGGTAATAACATTCTGAAATCTACTCTTCGTGAAGAATTTGCCTTAACTAGACCGAAGGTTCGTACAAAGAGAGCTTTAAACCATGTACTGTTCTGTGTGGCGTGAAATATAATTCTTCAAACCCGATACATTAAAGTTTCACGCTACTTCTAATATATTTGATTGCTCTACACTGGAAAAGATTGTCTATCGATTAAATAAACAGTTTTTGGTTGCTCATATCGAAGTTTATATGTAATCTTATTCTTTTCCTACTTTTTTTATGTTCAAGGTTGCATAGCCTTGTCGAAATTCCAAGATACGTATCTATCCACACGAACTCAAGCTTTTTATTATTATTCTTCTTCTCCAGTTACATGTTCTTTGTCAGGACGATGTATAACACGAACGAAAGAAGCATACTATCAGAATCGCAATGTTTTCCTCCACTTCAAACCTTTTCTCGACTCGATAGGAGAGTAGTAATCAGTGCAGTCACACTTTTCGATTCTGGAACTCAACTCCGATTTCGACTCCGACTGTAACTCCGATACTAATGCCGAAAAACTTCGAAATTTTTTTTGTGGTTTAATGGCATCTGATCCATATCAAATACTTGCTATTCTGAAGAGTGAAAAAATAAGCAAATCAGTAAAAAATAAATCTTTTATATTGTTATAATATTTCATAAATAAATTTGTTTCCGAGTTAGAGTCAAATTGTTTGACCGCTTTAATAATATGACTCAGACATCAATTTCGAAGACTCCGATGCAGTCCACTATATGATAAAGACGATAAGATGATGCCAGTCTAGCCATGATGGACTTTTAATTGACTGCTTTTAGCAAGGATACTAACAATTGTTAGATTAGATGTCGGTAGAAGTCTAAAATTAATGAAATGTTCATAATGGCAATCATGAATGCCGAGCTTCATACGAGCAGATTCGGAAGGCTCGACAGGAGCTGACGATGAGGCAAAGGCGAACACGTTTTCTAGTGGGAATATAAGCAATGTAATTTTAGAGGAAATACAAAACAATAATCTCTACAGGTTTTCGCATTCATCTAGTCGAAGACAGATATGGTCTACAATAACTTTTTACGAGAATGTGAGACTTGAGTAGATCGATTTAATCACTGTAAACATGTACAGGCTGCCTCTAGAAAAGTGTTCCAAAAAGAACCGTTTAGAGATTGTTCGTTTTGGACTCGAGTATATCCCGAAGTTTTCCATGAAAATTTCTTGAACAATCATGGTGCTAATTTGAAGCTCTACCTGTGGTGAAATGTCAAGTGGAGCTCCAAACTCGGTTTGTCTAAAAACCAAACGTTTTCATATAGAATTTTGATAGTTTTCATTTGAAAACCGGTGGTGTTTGAATATAGATTCAAGTCATGTTTCGATGATGGACATTCTCATGGTAAAGAATTCTGAATGAGTATAAGCATCCAAAAAGTTCAGATGCGATCACTTGCTGAATGACGAATCCTGAAATTTTTGGGGTGAGCTAATAACTCTGAAAATCTCGACCTGTAGCTAGAATATTTATATGAAAATTTTGCCTTAATTAACAAAAGAGGCGATGAATATAAAAAAGACCCTTTTCATTATCACACTAGTAGTTCTAAAGAATACGTACATAGCCTGTTGAGGTGCTGTTGATCACTGTGGTGACAGCTCCAGCGGTGTTGAATTTTTGAATTCGTGAATTGTAAAAGTCCGGCTGAAAAACAAAAGACCAGTTTTGTCCCGCCATTACAAATCACACAGAGCCGTCCTTCACCCCTCAAATCTGTTGATAGGCTGTATAGCCTCTCTAGTGTTAGAGTGATTGTCAAAAATGTAGTGACACTTGCGACCAAGAATTTTTTGAAGTTTTACCACAATTTTTACAAAAGACTGTCTCACTACCTTGTCCCACGATCCAATGTATTTCTAACAAAATTAAAAACTTTTAATCACAAACCCCTCTCAAGTTCCGAACGAGTCTCAAATAAGATTTTATAAAATCCTAAAGCTTTTTTTTGGAAAAGAAACAGATTGCCCCGACATCGGCATTTCCAGAAACTTCCTATACTCTTAATTTAGGATTCAATTGGCCCAATTCTGTTTGGAATCTTACCAGGATGTTTTTGTAGAAGTCATGTACATTTTCGAAGAAAATATTGAGTGTACGTTTTAAACTCAAGTTTTTTTCTCGATCCCTCTGCCACTGCAGACAGCCCTTATTGTCCAGATTCCGAGGTCAGAAGTCATTGAACAGGATCCTTCTTTGGAAACCAGGAAGGAGGGCTGTAGGTCAGTGTATGGTTTTTCGCTTAGAGTTCAGGGAGTAGGCAGTAGATATCAACCTGAAAAGTTTTTGAAGACTGCACCCGTTAAAGTTCACACGGTACGTGTCCTACAACGATATGTGAGTTCCACGTTTTAGCCTCAAAGGAGCTACGCTGATAAGCTATTTTGTCAATATTTCTATCAAGTAGATTAGAAGACCCTGATTTTACCTCGACCATTAATACTTTAGATCATTGTAGCACAAGCATATGATCCTACGTTTCCATACATGCCTAGCGATTTAGCACTGAATACATTTCGGATAAAGTCTTCAATCCAGCCCATTTATATTTGTGTTCAACTAGTATGCAATGGTGCTGAGATGGGAATCATGCATTCGCACGGATATGAGCAGTATATGTATCGTTCTCATGATTTATTAAACACTGAAAAAAAATAAAACGCTGAATGCTGCGTGATAGTTACGCAAATTGATCCCTCATTCATGGTTTTCTAACGGAAATTCAAACAGGTCCAACCGGTAATGAAAATTGGTTGTTATGATACATGCGCCAAATCCCCATGACTTTTGTAATTCAAGTAAATTGTAATCAGTGATGAAATTCATATCGTATATGGTCCAAGGTCTTGTGAATTTTGAAGAGACCTCGTCGAAAATTGACTGAGATTTTAGTCCGAAAATGTAAAGTTCCGGTAGGATTGTTTTAGAATCCCGCCAGACTGCCAGGTATGAGGGTTTTAAGTAGACTCTTTTAAGATTTTAAAAGCTTTGTTAATCAGTATCTATCGCTTTCTAAGACGAGTGTTTTTAATATGTTTATTTTTCTGGTCAACTCTTCGTAGGATCGTAATAAGTCACACCAAAATCTTATCTCAAACGTTTTTCTCATGTGGGAAGCTCCCGAGGTGTCCAACGAGTTTAGAGCTCATGTTTTGTCCATAGATAGACGTCGATGCGATAGGAAAAATCTCGAAAGGATATGGGCCCTTATGCATTCATTCGAGAGTTATAACTATTGTAATAGAATTTTAGTCTGTAGCTTAGTATGCACCAACAAACTGAACGACAGTATTTCGAACTGAAATTGAGCCGACAAATAGCTATACTTATGGCTAGAAAATACTGAAAATTTCAGCTCGAAATACTGTCGTGCAACTTGTTGGTGCATACTAAGCTACATTCTAGAATTCTATTATAATAGCTATAACTCTTGAAGAAAGGCATAAGGACTCAATCTTTCTGAGGTTTTTCATACTTCATCGACATCTACCTATGGCCAGAAGATGAGTTCTAAACTCGTTGCACACCTTGGGAGCTTCTCTGATCATAAGATCAGAACAAGACTGTACTGAAAGTGGATTGTATCAGAACTTGCCAGGATCTTGTCGAAATCTTGTCTCAAGATTGGAGAGAAACGTACAATACTTGAAGTGTTTTATCTCAGTAAAATTCGATAGAATCCCGTAAGAGCTCGTGCCTTGTAACTAATAAACCAAATTTTTGAAAAATCCTATGCAAGATCTTGTAGCACATTTTAAAGTTAGTACCTTATCGTTACTGTTAACAATTAAATTATTTTTTACAAACAACCGTAATAACTGACGTGTTCGTTATTCGTCAGCACTACACATGAATTAGCTACTAAAACACCATCCCCTACCTTCAAGTTGACTATTAGACAAAGAACTGTGTGGGTACCCTTAACCGTTGAAACTCGAAAGTCTTGACAGCATTTAAATGTCACATATAGAGTTGAGTAAGTATGAATACATACTCGTACTCGCGGAGTTCATACTTATCCAGTTGTAATCACACGATCCGTGAAAACGTTTTGACTTTGACTTCCTCCGACTAGAAATAATGGCCAGGACTTATGGGAATACATTGACATCTTCGAAGTCACAAACCAAATCATGAATGAAATTTCTTTCAGCTTACAGTGCCTTCTCTTTTATGTAGTATTTGGTTCCAACGCCTTGTTTCGAAAGATCTATGCTTCCGTTTCCCGCGAAAGATTGAGTCTCATCGTCATAAGGGAAGTTAGTCTATCTGTGCTCAGTTCTACATGCTTTTTTTTATTTTTTTTTTGTGGCATTTTGTAGTTTCCCTGCCTAGTGTATCATTTCGTTTTCGTTATACTTACAACGTATAGATTGCCCAGACTAGCGAAGAATGCTCCTTCAGGGCCGTTAAGATTTGAGGTTCCGCCGCTGCAGTTGTTGCTGACACCCGCAAACACGTTTGGATAAACAGTGCCGCAGGACGGATATTTGATTACCGCGCACATGTCAACATCGGCTACGTACATGTTGCCACTTGAATCGAACGAAATACTTCTAGGTGTTAGAAGAGGAAATGTCGGTTGCACCGTCGTTCCTGTGGTGTTCCAAACGGCATTGTTTGTCAGAGTACCTAAACATGAGTGAAAGAAAGATAACACTCTATGCGTCGAAACTGCTCAGATAATTTCAGATGCGTATTGTCACTTATAATGTGCGAACAAAGCGAAAGGTAAGCAAAAATCCTTTTCCTAGAATCACACATAAAAATGAATAGAAGTCGTAGAGTTGCTTCCGAAAATCTCTTTCAATCATTATCCTTTAAGTTTTGAATGAGAATCTTTCAGATACAAAGGAGGTTCGAAAATGAAAATGTTAGATTTTGCGTCACAATCAGGTCGATGTGCTTCGTCAAGGATGAAGTTATATTGATATTCTCGTCTTCCAAACTTTCATAACCTTTTGCTTCGAAACTTAAATTCGTCTGCCATGCATCAGTCGAATCAATCACCGTCAAACTCGGTGTCTAGATTTTCACGCTGATCAAGAATATATAATTTTTTCCATCGAATTGCGTAATATATAATATAACAAAAACGTCGGAAAATTTCTAAATCAGCGGTTTTCTAGAAATTGAGCATATCTGCTAGTTATTGCGAGAAATAGTTGTAATAGAAATTTCACCATTAGCAGCGCTTATTTGACTTCGTTGTCAGTGATTGATTCGACTGATGGATGGCAGACGAATTTAAGTTTCGAAGCAAAAGGTTATGTAGGTTTGGAAGATGAGGATATCAGTATATCTTTATCCTTGACGAAGCACATCGACCTGAGTATGGTGAAGATTGACGATAAAATCTACTCATGATTACTCAGATTGTGATGCAAAATCTAACATTTTCATTTTCTAACCTTCTTTGTATCTGAAAGATTTTCATTCAAAACTTAAAGGATAACGATTGAAAGAGATTTTCGGAAGCAACTCTACGACTTCTATTCATTTTTATGTGTGATTCTAGGAAAAGATTTTTTGCTTACCTGTTGCCGTGTCTGCATTTTATTTATGTCTGAGACAAATACACTTATTCTGACGGTGGTTCAATGCTTCATATCGATGAAGAAAGAGTAATTCAACAAACTGTGAAAAAGCGGCACTTTTATTTTTTGCTCCGCATTACCATTCATTCTCGTACTCACATGTTGATACAAGGCAGGACATAGCTGTTGTTGTAGTTGTGCTTATTGCTAGAAAAAAAGAAGACAATATCTGAAGCTTGTATCGTACGGTGATATTACTGGATAAAAAATAAAGTTCCAACAAATGTTTCTGATCGTATCCTGACAGATGAAATTAGCAACAATCTGAAAGAGCCCCGTAGATCGATAGTACAGTATCAGATTTTTTACTTTGATTGGAATAGCATCTGACCTGTTAGGCCGTTGAATAGAGCATGACAAAAACTAGTGCTTTTACAAGACTTAGACCATTGTTGCACAGAGTTAAAAAATTTGAAAGTTATATATAGCCCAAGATTGGAACCGGTCCGACTTTTTTGGACCGGACCGGCAAAAAAATAGTAAAAAATCGGCTGGTCATAATTCTCAATTTTACCTACCTAAAACCGATGCTTTTCATGCATCAATTAAACACTCAGTACCTTCGAAAAACAGTCTTTTGCTTTATTTTTGACGAGGATGTACATTAGCGAACTCGTATAATTCTTGAAGTCGCTAACAGTCGTAGCTCCTATCTCAGTCTGTCATGTTTCATGTACTAACATTAAGAACGAACAAAGATTTCTTTCAAGAGGTTTTGACTAAGGACCTACAGCAACTTGTATTAAACAACATCTAAGTACGTTTCGGCTCACTTTTTCCAAGAGTGATATAATTTATTTGTAGTTAACAAGTTTGATCTGTTTTTGTTTGAAATAATTATTTAACACAGCTGAAAGGCATTCAATCCACTACAAGGATTCTACTACAGACAGGTCGATGAGGTAGGTAAAGCGTAGGATTTTCATATTATAGACTTCCTATCTGAAATTTCTCGATATCCAAGTGTTCTCATGATTATATACCGTCTGTTGTCCACAAGATTTTGACAACAGAACATACTCTTTTCTGACATGAAAGCAGAAATCGAGAAGTATTAGCTATTGGAATTCTATGAGAGTCGACAAAAACTAGTCCAGGAACATGAGGTCAAAATTTCTAGGTAAAAAATTTATAGCTCAAATCAATATCAGTTTCTATAATCTGGCTAATTTTTCGTGAGCATAAACAAATTCACTCAGCATGCTGTAAGACTCTTATCCTACGATGCGAAGGTGTTAGTCAATATTTGGAGTTATGATTTTGACAATGATTGAAAACTGGTCAGGTAGAAACTTACAAACTCACATCCCTTGATCATAGAAGCCATAAAAATCGTTAAAAATAAGCAAAATAGGAAAGTTTTGATGACCCAAAAAGATTTTAAAAATTAACAAACGACCGGCAAAAACTGGTGAAGACTGGCCGGTCTACCGGTCCGGTTCCAAGTCTGATGAGAATACGATTTTGTTGTCTACCTGTTGTTGTTGTTGTTGTTTCGAATTTGATTAAGATACCCATAGGAATCGCAGCCAAGACTATTCCAACAAAAAGTAGACTGATAACAGTGCAAAATATCCGAAGAAATGAACAGGAACAACAATAACTATAAAAACCAGATCTGTTGATAGAAATAAAAGTGAGAATATCGGTTAATCGATCATTTTTATTTGCTCTACTTTTTTTTTGGTTGGTTGTTTTTTTCTCTTTTAGTTTGACCCAAATCACGAATCAAATCTGTTTGTCTTAATGATATATTCTTCTGTTTATATTCAAAAGAGACGATTTTTGAAAGTAAAAAAAATATGAATTATTTCATATCTTACAACGGTAGTGGTTTGAGTTGACGATTTGCTCCATAACCGCATCTGAAATATCTGCTGTAAAACTATATTAGGGTTTGAAGAGGGTTTATTCTTACTCGATTTTGACTTGCATTCAATAGGAGATCATTCAATGTTGATGCATATTTTGAACTACTCAATTTTTCGCGATCGCCATCAACCTCTCTCCAAACATTTTGTATTGGCTAATATAACGATATAACATATCAAAATGAATATTCCATAAAGAAACGATTTCGAGTACGGTATTTTTCAAAGTAGTATTCGTCTCTAGTAAACTGTCGAATGTAATGTTCGTTATCGGAACGAACATTATTGAAAACGAAGATCGTCAAATTGAATATCATCGAAATAGAGATCATGGATAGAGATCATGGATAGAGATATGCGAATTACTTATAAATAAGCTTTTTGATAAGTATTTATTCGACAATCTTTATTTCGACGATGTTACTTTCGACGAAGAGCATACATACTAAGTCACGTGGCATTTTACTATACCTTCAAGACGCTTCCTAATTCCTTCGGTTTGAAGTCGCTTTCTGAAGCAATATACCAGTTGTCGAATGTATCAACATTAAATATTAGATATTTCCTGAATCATCTGAGTGAAGGATTTACAATAGATGCTTCACTGTCTGTAGTTTAATCGCCTAATCTTCATGAAACAATAAATCAGAACGTCAAAAGAAGTGTTACATCTCATAGCATGTGTGTTTAATGGAACTCATGACTTTTCCCTTTAAAACAGAAGAGATAGAGTTTGAAACCAGTTTGGCTCCAATTGCGGCTTATAAACTGCTCTGACGAGTTGAGTCCTCGTCTGATCCATTACTGTCAAAAGCCTGGTGTACATACTTGATTAATATTCATTGATGAATCATTTTCAGATTCGCAGTCAATATGAATGTCATGGAAATCATAATCTGTGAACATCATCATCTTTAGAAAAAAGGTTTTTTTACAAAAAGAAGTACAAAATAGAACGAAGATACAAACTTTTTTTCGATTCAACAATCTTATTTATACGAAAATACATCGAAAGTCAGTATGTGTATCGTCAGAGAGCTCGTAAATAAGGACTCGATCAAGAAAGAATTAATAGCTTATAAAAGATTTAGTAAGTGGCACTTACTCGAGATGATACATTGTTAAATCGATTAGTCACGTTCTGATTATCATGCATAGAAACATCGAGATTATCAGTCTCAATTTGGTCATGAACGATACATAATGATTTCGATGGAGATTGAAAAGAAGACTAGATAAAAGACTTGATCAATTAAGATAGTAAAGAACTAATAATATTTTACATTATTATTAGCAGTTTGACGACGACTTCGACCTATCCTTTTCACCAGTACGGTATTTTTATTTGATAGTGTTGATTTATTACCTGTCCTCATCATCACTCCAGAATATTTGATTTAATCATAAAAAAAAAGATACCTGAAATATACATTTTTGAGTTTGAGTAAATTAAAATTTTTCAAGAAAAGAAATGAAAATTTGAAAAAAAGTAATTTTTTATTCAATTTAGATAGAAACCATTCTTTTCTGTTGATTAAAGCTCAAAATGAAAACATTAAAATGCATATTTCGACAGTAGAAATATAAAGACAAACATTGTCACTACCAATGCGAAGTCCAAAGTATATGAGAGTGACGATGAGAGTGCAGTGAGTCATAGAGTGTATCGTGGCCGTGATTTCGACCTTGCTTAGGAGTGTCATCGGGCAGCAATAATTACAGAAAGTTGGTTTGTAAAAGGTCTCTCATTTTAGGACAGTTCAGAGCAAGGGGGAAAAAGCGGCTCTTTATGGATCCTGATGGATCCTCATAGATCCTAGGATTCGAAAAAAGTGGATCCTGAAAGATCCTAGGAGCTATGAGAATCCATAAGGATCCATGAAGAGCTATAAGGATCCAAAAATTTTGTAGGATCCGCTTTTTCCCCCTTGGTTCAGAGAGTTCTTGGAAATTATTTGGTGGTGGGCAGATGACGTTTAAATGCGTGCCATTATTTGGCGGTTGGTTTCAGCAGATTTTCCAGGACTTATCGATGGAACTATATGTTTCTGAAGAATAATCTCGCGAAAATAGACGCCATCTCAAAATTGTCCATCATCCCTGATGTCTTCGATACTTTTCGCCCAAAGTCTTCCATTTTGGTAGTTTGGTTCTTTTCACATAAATAGAAAATTCATCCAAGAGCGCGATATGTAAAATATCCTCTTCAATCCAATCAGCAATAAAATATGCGATCCATTTCCGATCTTCAATGTGTATATTTGTTTTCAATGGCTTGGAAATCACGTGGAATGGTTTTAATCCTTGTCGATGGGGGCACGATGCACAGTCGAATAACTCACCTGGTGGCTTGTTTTCTTCGAAATTTCTCTAGAAATTTTTCGAGAGCTGTTGGCCCTAACATCATTCGCCGAAGCAATGATAGTTTTGCTATCCTGAGAGAGCACTTGAGGCCGTCCCCCACTAAATTGGTTGTAGCATTCCTTGACCGATAAATGTATCTCCTGTTCTTGCAATTATTTTATCGCGTATCTCACAGTATGTGATGCAACAAATTCTGTCCACACATCGTTGTTCTTCTGTATCATGAAGAACAGTAGCCATTTTCATTCGCTAAATTCCGATATCGTAGGCTTGTCGTAATTTAATTAATAATTAATTCAATTTCTAACGTTATGGAAAAGGTTATCTTCACGAATAACAGACGCTTAGAAAACAAAGAAATGAAAAAAAAACTTGAAACAGTGCCGTTGATTATTTATTCTCTTTTCCCCCACTCTTCTCTTATCTGTACGTGCACATATGCACGCATCAGCTCCTTTTCTCTATTTCTTTCCTCTATTGTTAATCATGAGTAGTGAATCCTTTTCAAATAAGAATGAACACGTAATCCAGTTTGTGTATGTGTTTTGTAACAGTCGAAACGGAACAAGAGAAATGGTCATCAAACATTCTTCACTAAAATCTCTGAAACTGAAAAATATTGCTGAAAAAACTTGAATCATTGTTTTCTTCGTACTGATTTCTATTTTTGTCTGAATAAAACTAAAAATTGTTAACTGACACCGCGAAACGAAATCGAATCAATAACTCCTCTCATCAAAAGAAAAGCTCACTAAAATCGACATCTCTGTAGCAAACTAGCAATGTGCCTGCAATTGTTCAGATACCATCTAACTCATCAGAAAAATGAACATCTTCTGCAATACCAAGCAGATGTCTCATCACTAACTCTAAGTGAAGAACTAAATTCCAGTTAGATATAAATCAAGGCACTCAAACACATGAACGCAAGGGTGAGTCTGTCTAACGATACATTCAGTAAAATATGAATTTCCTCATCTTGATCCCCGATCGAGATGAAGATAGAAAAGATACTGCATCGTTAAATACCGTGATATTTGGATCATCTGAACAGAATCTATACGAAATTTTCAATTAAAAGTGGAAACCATCTGATGAGACTCTTAAGCAAGGTTGAAACGTGTCATGGTTAGCTTAGACTCACTCTCAAATCAGCGAAAAGATCACTTTGTTCTCTCATTTGTTGACGTCTACGTGGAATAGACACTTAAAAGACTGCGCCTTGAATTGAAAGGAATCGGACCAGAAGGAGCCAAAGATATGACTAATGCATTGAAAAATAATACAGTGAAAGAAATCGTTTCTTTATTTGCCTGAGATTCTTCATTTGTTGTTTAATACAGATATTGATTGTACTAGAACTCTTTATAAATCAAATTGGCGATGTTGGCGCAGAATATCTGGCGAATGGATTGACAAAACAATACGGTGAAAAAACTAGTCTCTTCACTTGTTGTCAATAGATGCATCGTTGCTGACATAGACACTGACAACATTGATACTCGATTGCAATGAAATTGATCATGTTGGAGTACAATATCTGCCTCAAACTTTGAAGAATAACAAGCTTCAATCAATTCGATATTTGTCTCTCAATATTGGTGCACTTAGATACTGTCAATGCTCAATCTACGAGGAAATCCAACTGGAAATATTGGAGTTGAACATCTCGCTGATGCGTTGAAGAAGAACATTGTGAAAGAAACAAACTGTTCATCTCTGGAATATTCCTCTTTCTTCTTTGATCCAGACACTAACAGCACTCGGACTTCATGGAAATGAAATCACTGATGATGGGATAAAACATTTAGCTGATGCATTGAGAAAGAATCTGGTGAGAAAGGTGGTCTCTTCATCAATCTCAGAATCAGATCAATTCTTTCACACAGATACTTACAACGTTTATCCTCGACGAAACTCGAACTGGAGATGGAGCGGTACAAGGTCTAAGTGATGTCTCGGGAAATAATACAGTAAGAACAAAAGTCTGTCCTTCGAACACAATTCTCTTTCGATACCCTGATACAGACACTGGCGACACTTTTCCTCTGAGCGAATCAAATGAAAAAGATCTTGGCGTAGATCATTTAATCGATGCATTGACAAAAAACACAGTGGAAGAACTAATCTATTTATCTATTTTATATTCTTCGACAGACGCTGACAAGACTCGATATCGATCAGAATGGAATCACAGATAGTGGGGCACAAAAATGTGGCTGATTTCTGAGAAATAATACCCATGTAAAAAAAAACGGTCAATAATCTGATTATAATCGATTTTTTTCGGATTAAAAATCGATTATAATGGCACGATTATCACCAGATTTTCATCAGATTTTTGGATTATTAATCAATTAAAATTTATTACTTTTTTGTTAATCAATTATAATCCTGATAACTAAAAACTGCGTTTTTCTCGATTTTTAACTATAAAATCATAGCTTATTATTGTGTTATTAGATTCCTCGCATGGACAAATGGTAGCTACAGTGTAAGACCAACCTCTGCCACATATACCACACCTCGTGAGATGACACCAATTGGTATTTCCTCGTTCATTGGTCATCGTGATTAAAATTGATTAAAAATAAAATAATCGATTTTAATTGGTTAAACTTGATTAAAGTTAGCCAAAAACTGATTTAGAAACAAAATTTGGATTAAAATCTGATGAAAATCTGGTGATAATCGTGCCATTATAATCGATTTTTAATCCAAAAAAAAATCGATTATAATCAGATTATTGACCGTTTTTTTTTTACATGGGTACGGTACGAAGAACAAACATTTGATCTGTTTATTCGAATTTCCTCGCTGAATATATGTACCCAAAGAACTGAAGCGCAACCACAATGAAATCTATGATCTTGGAGCACAATATCTGAGTGATGCATTGAGAAACAATACGGTGCGAACGCTTTTTATCTGCGTTTTATTGCAGGATGTTCTTTGCCACAGACACTGACGAAACTTGATTTCTACGAGAATCGAATCAGAGCAGATAGTGCTCGACATCTGGCTGACGTATTCGAGATAAACATTGTGAGAGAATTTCTCTTCGCTTCTGTCGAATATTCTTGGATCTTTTTCGGTGAAGACATTCACCAAATTCTCCATCACTCCATATTATATCGGAAATGAAATAACTATGCGTCATTAATTAATCTATTCAAAGAAGTACACTGAAAAAAATAGGTTGTTCAATATACGATCGTATTTATAAAACCTCTTCATAAACCTTTGAAGCGTTTATTCTATCAGCATAAATACAAAACTCGTTTTTGCTTAAGTGGGTATTTGATCACTCCGTTTATGAAGACTAAAATGGTATTTGATCGACTTCCACGCGTTTCTTATTCCATTTTTGCATTTCAAGAGTTGATTCACACACGGTCAATTTCGACAACAAAACGCTACGAGGAAAAACGGTTGACCAATGTTCTTCTTCGGAGTCATTGACTTACTCTCATCTCTTAAGGATTTATTCTCTCCTACTAAAACGTTGATGGTATGCGCGCGTGGTGAGAAGGGTGTATTATAGAATTCTTTTCGCCCAGATTCTGACGATCATGTGATAAACCGTATTTCGAAATACGGATTTTATATGCAACATATGACAATACCGTCTCAAAATCGAGTTTTTGTCTGCTCGCTCAACGATCGATTGATTCTACTTTAAACAACCGTTGATAGTCACTTGATTGGAATTGAAGAATTGAGTACTCTCCTGATAATCGTGAATGGCCGTTTGGTCGAGATCAAAGGGTAGATTGTTCTATGAACTATCACTGATAGTTATTCGACTGAGATGGAAGGATTGATCACTGTACAAACAACTATAGATAATTATTTTGTTGACACCGAAGAGTAGGTTCTTTTCTGAATAATCGTTTATTGTTATTACTTAGGACAATCCAAAAATAGTGAGAGAGGTAGCTTATTTCCTTAAGAAGAGGTCTAAATCAATTTCTTTTTTTATCAATAGATAGAGCGTGATTCGTTCTATTTTTCTGTACTATTTAATCATTCCTTGCCTTCTAATAAGTTAGTGAAATTTCGAGAAAAATTTTTTTTACGTCCGATTCCCTCTGAGCACTGTCGAATGATAGTCAAAATTGTTTCGTGATGGTCGAGAAGAAATTACAGATAAAGCACGACCTGGTAGACCTGTTACTGAAACAACAACAACTGAAAACATCGAACAAGTTCGTCTTCTTACCACTGATAATCCTTATATTACAATCGAAGATATCCAAGAACAAACTGATTTGAGTTACTGGACTGTTCAACGAATAATCACCGATCATTTAAAGCTTCGGAAAATAACCGCACGTTACACAGCTAAGGATCTTACTGATCTTCAGCGAGCTGAACGGGTTCGAATATGCAAGCAAAAGGCGACTATAACTTACAGGTCAAATCGTTATAGTCGCCTTTCAATAATCGTGTTCCCATTCAAACCGCTAATCGAAGATCTACAAGCTGCGAAAGACTCAGCTCTTTAAATTTAATTATTTATGGATAATACCTATTCTAGACGAACCTCTACTAGGATATTCTATCAAATTCTTTGCTTTTTCTTTTTATCATGAAACAAGCGTTTTTCCAACGGTTACAAAATTAAATAAAAAAACCGTCAGAAATCATGTTAGAAAAATCGATAATATATGGTTCGATGCGTCTTCATCTCCTCTTTCCAACGGCGAAAACCGCAATTCTCTATCTTGTTTCTATGAAAAGCTATTCCAAAAACACACACGAGGTTTCATGCTACCAGCATATATGCGACAGAAACCGATCTTATCGAAATATTATCATTATGATAACAGTTTCATATTGATCAAATAGCATAGAAAAATAGAGTGAAACACGCTCTATCTATAGGTAAAAAAAGAAAATCTCTCCAAGCCTTCTATACGAGAATAAGGTATCAGGTATCAGGCTCACTACTTTTGGTATGACCTAAGTATATGGTTGGTGTTAGTACAGGGCGATGCAAAAGTCAGTTTACCCAAAAAAAAAATTAAATATCTCCATTACGGGTCGAGCAAATGAACTGATTTTTTTACCAATAATAGATGCATGTTGAAGCTTCATATTCATAAAGACATGCCAAGAAACAACCTTTGTTAAGTATTACTATTGACCGAAGACAAGAAAAATTTATTTTTCACAATTTGAAAAAAAGGCACTTGAGCCAAAAAAAGTTGAATATCTCCATTACGGCTCGAGCAAACGAATTGATTTTTTTACCAATGATAGAGACATGTACAAGCTTTATATCCATGAAGACATGCCTAGAGAAAACCCGTTTGTTAAGTGTATTGTTTTTCATTCTACCTATGAAAAAGTAAAATTATTTTATTGAGGTCACCCATGTAAAAAAAAATCAGATTAAAAATCGATTAAAAATCGATTAAAATGAGACGATTTTAAACAGATTTTTCAGGCTAAAAATACAGATTTTATGTGACTTAATCATTTATAATTGATTAAAATCGATTATACAAATAAATCGATTGAAGTTGATTTTCAAAGTCTTTTTAATCGATTTTAATCGATTACAAAGGATTAAGTCACATAAAATCTGTGTTTTTAGCCTGAAAAATCTGATTAAAATCAGATTAAAATCGTCTCATTTTAATCGATTTTTAATCAGATTTTTAATAATTTTTTTTCCATGGGCATTAGCAATACTTTGTAAGGGCTCTTTCTAATCTTATCCGTATAGATTTAAAGTGTGAACATGCTTCCATTATTGGTAAAAAAATCCGTCCGATTATTCGAACCGTAGCGGAGATATTTAGTTTTTCCTTGGCATCGTGACTTTTAGGCCATATTCAGGATGGCGCAAAAGCCAATCTATCAAAATAAAAATTGAATATCTCCATTACAACTCGAGCAAACAAGCTGATATTTTACTAATAATAGAGGCATGTTCAAGCTTCATATCTATAAAGACATGTCTAGAGAGACCCTTTGTTAAGTATCACTATTGATCTCAATAAAAAACGTTTTACTTTTTGACAGATAGGAGAAAAAACAATATACTTAACAAAGGGGTTTTCTCTAGGCATGTCTTTATGGATATAAAGCTTGTACATGTCTCTATCATAGGTAAACAAATCAGTTCGTTTGCTCGGCCCGTAATGGAGATATTTTATTTTTTTTGGGTAAACTGACTTTTGCATCCCTCTGTGCTTTATGGAATATCTGTTTTCCGATAAATAACACGAGCAGATCGTACGCCTTTGTTCCAATAATGTAATATTAGGATAGGATGATTTTTTAATTCACTAGTTAATTTCATGATTAAGTATATATGTATCGAAAAGAAAAATAAATCACACTTCGGTATGGTGAACATACAGTATAGCTATCGATGATTCATTCATAGAAATATGGCCTTTGTTACTGTTTTTAATGACAAAAAACATGTTACAAAGAAAAATTTAATTTTGTCGAAGATTTCTTTTTAAAATAGCTGTGTTACGAATGATTACACTCTAAAATAAAATGTGTCGGATGTGTGGGAACGAGCACCTCGTGTCGTGTTTCTTGCGTTCTTCGATATATATATCCAGCGGAGAACGCAAGAAACACGACACGAGGTGCTCGTTGCGACGCATCCGACACATTTAATTTTAGCTTGTATCAATTTTTTTGACCGTTTCTTCATCAAATATCGTATTACTTTACATGAAAGTGATCGCTACACGAATTAAACGATCATAATTAAATTATTCTTTTATCAAATTTGTTTATTTTTAAAAACTAAACTCTCTTGACCACGAATATTTTTTTTCTTCTTGAATTAGATACAAAAATTACATTCAATCAGCTATTGTTCATCAAATGACTGAGACTATTCTAATAATATTATCATATGATTATAGTACATTAGATATTTCGCCTCTTATCTCGTATCATTTGAGAATGTTTCAATCTAAGTCGATCAATTTAATATTAGGATTCTATCGAACCCAATTGGATTCACATAGAAATCCGACACTTTCCGGCAATTTCATCCGAATGGTGCTGAAGGGCATAATCTAATACTATCTGAATGGATGCTCATAAAATTTATAGCAATTAACATTTTGCCGACGGAATTTCATAGAAGACTGTCACCCGAAATGTTATAGGTTTCGTTGTCGATTTTGTGATTCTGGGCTGATCACAATTATATTAAATCAATACATCTCTTCTAGTTTCTCGAAATTTAAAACCTACGAAGAAATGTAACTATTGAGTTTAAACCACTAAATTTCAATTGAGATCATCACGATAGCTACATTAGTTATTTTCGATAATAGACAAATTAAAAAACCGTCTTCATATAGATAGAAAAGAGAAAACAGCAAAGCAACAAGGTAGAAAAAAGTCAGTGTGTGTATTTTTTTGAATAAAGAGTATAGACGAAAATAAATCTGCGTTTGAACTATTACTCTCTAATATAATCAAATGATATAAATAAAAACCATTTATTATCAATTTCTGTCTCCCATTGAATGTAATTAATCATTAATCGATATTCAGTGACGCATCTCAAATTTTGAGCATAATTAATATATGAAAAATATATAATTAAAAGAATTCGATACAGAAGTTATATAAGATACAAGTTGTTCTTAGATAATTGGAGAAATAACTATATTTGATTTTAAATGATTAATTATTATGAAATACGTTTATCTCATTTTAAAGATCGATCTGATATTTCATTATTGAAGAAACTGATTACAACAAATTCATTTGTTCTTGTAGAATGGTATATTTATCAATTATTGTTTTTTTTTTCTAATAAGAATCTCATTTTAATAAAACATTTATTAAAATCGATAAAAAAAACCTACTTAGTAAATATCTTGCGAGATTAATAAAACGAACAAAAATATTAGGAAAAAAAGTTGCATATGATTGATAATTGTCTTTAACTCTGTATAAATAAGATAAATTTAAAGATTTAATTATGTCTCATACATGTACATATAAATCAAATATTACTTCTTCATTAGTAATTTGTCCACAATCGTCTTTTTTATGATTGGTTCCGTTAAAAGTGAGAGTGAGATCTGCAGTAAGTAGTCTGTTACCAGCAGCTGAAATAATATTTGGAATATCAGTTGCAACACCAGCTGTACCTTTGAATACTTGTGGTGTTTCTAATGAACGAGGATTGTTGGAATCATTGAATTCCACAGTGAAATTGAATACTTTTGATAAACTTATGCCTATAACAGCATTACCTTGCATACGTAGGTTATTAAAGGTTGCTTGTGCACAATTAGCTTTTGTTAATGTGCCTGTTAGAAAATATTTAATTTTCAGAGGAACTACTAATGCTACTTGACATGGATTCCAAGTTCCCGTATCTTTAATATATGTATACTCAGATTTAGTTTCTAAAGATGACAATAATAATGGATTATAATTAAACTTTATACGTTGATTTTTACAAAAAAATATTGTATTAAGATTGTTAATAGAATTTAATGAATGAATATTACCAAAAAAGTATATTATTATACCAAATATGATCCACGAAGAATTAATCATTTTTAATTATATTGACAGAATTTTGATAATCTAAAATGAATAAAAAAAAATTCTTGAGTCGATTCATTTCGAAATAGATAAATAGAAATATTCGATAATTATTGAGTATATATATCTATGGATTATTTATAGAGGGAAGAGAATAATGGTTTATTTGAAAGAGAAAGGTTAATCGGTTGTTTACAAAGCTGTAATTTGCGTCATAAAACATGAATAATTTTTCTCATTCTTTATTTCTTATTTGCATCATCATTTTTACTTATTAGAATATATAATACACATGATTGATTTTCGTTTTTTACCTTTTTCTAAATATGAAATGCATCTATAAAAAAAATCATTTATATTTACCATAATCTTTTCTCTGATAAATTGTGAAACTTTTAATAAACCTCTTTTCGGAATATTCGGCCGTTGAAAGTGAAGATAATTCATTTAATTAACATAAAAACAGTTATCTCTCACAATAATATTTTCTTGATCATTTTTTATTCGTACCTTCGGTTTTGGATTTACTAAAATTCTGAATTCAATCATATGTTTAAATGTGAATATATTATAATTCATCTATGGATTTTTCTTGTACTATTGATTATAAGTTGTTAGTCTTATTCTCTTTGTTGTAATATAAATGATAGTGTTTTTTTTGTAATGATGTCATTTAGAGTAAAACGATGGAGTTTTTTTTTTATCACTGACGTTCATCATTTCATTTGTAAATAGTTTTTGTGGTGTAATAACATTATCAATTGTGAAAGAGTGGCTGTAATGTATGCAACATCTTTTTTTTATTATTGCATAAATATTCATCACTGATTGAATGTATAAAAACGGTAATATATATTTATTGAAGATTAAACCTTTCACAGCAATGGGCTCCATCAGTCGGATCTATCTCAATTTGAAAATAAAATGAAAGAAAAACCAACTTTTTTATTTTGTTTCTCTATCATAAATTTGTATATGCTGTATTATCGATTTTGTCTGGACATTGTTTGAACTATTTATTTTGTACCATGATGTTTCTCATTGAAACAATAGAATTTATTACAAACTGAACAAAAATTTTTAACTTTCTTTGATGTTGTATAACTTGCTTCTTTTGATTTTTGTTCTCTAATTATCACATATCAGTCAGCACAACGTCTTCGAACATCGCGGCTAGATTCTTCTATCTATTCGAGCTTGAGCTTCATTGGGCTTGTTGAGCATTCTCTGGAACCAGATTTCGCATTTTTGAATGGCACGCCAACAAGTAAAGATTGTACTAGACTTTCGCGAAACTAATACTGTCATGTTGTTCGTACTATAATATTCTCTGTAAATCAAATAAGAATTTGATATGGACACTCCAAATATCATTTCAAATAATACTTCATGATACCATTTTTTTGGCTGTCAAAGGCATGTATAGTATAGGGGGGCGCAAAAGTCAGTTTATCCAAAAAAAATAAAATATCTCCATTGCGGCTCGAGCAAACGAATTGATTTTTTTACCAATTCAAGAGACATGTACAAGCTTTATATCCATAAAGACATACCTAGAGAAAACCCGTTTGTTAAGTGTATTGTTTTTCATTCTATCTATGAAAAAGTAAAATTATTTTATTGAGGTCATTAGTAATACTTTATAAGGGCTCTCTCTAATCTTATCCGTATGAATTTCAAGTGTGAACATGCTTCCATTATTGGTAAAAAAATCAGCCCAGTTATTCAAACCGTAGTGGAGATATTTTATTTTTCCTTGGCATCGTGACTTTTAGGCCATATTCAGGATGGCGCAAAAGCCAGTCCACCAAAATAAAAATAAAATATCTCCATTACGGGTTGAGCAAACAAGCTGATTTTTGTTACTTATAAGAGAGGCATGTTCAAACTTCATATCTATAAAGACATGTCTAGAGAGACCCTTTGTTAAGTATCACTATTGATCTCAACAAAAAGGGTTTTACTTTTTGACAGATAAGAGAAAAAACAATATACTTAACAAAGGGTTTCTCTAGGCATGTTTTTATGGATATAAAGCTTGTACATGTCTCTATCATAGGTAAACAAATCAGTTCGTTTGCTCGGCCCGTAATGGAGATATTTTATTTTTTTGGGGTAAACTGACTTTTGCGCCCCCTGTATGTCGATAACTGGTCAAACAAATCTATACCTTGTTTTCCTTTATTGTAATCGATAACAACTGATGGTTTCATCATGCGTTGATCGACTTTATTGGTTTTTCCAGTATCTACCAGCCTTACCGAATGTGATGGTTTTGTGGATATCATCAAAACATCATGTTTATCGTTCCACTTGATGAGTTTTACACCATTGTTACTCTGAAGACCATAAACTTCATCATATTTGAGCTTTTTCTAAACTATCGCATGCCCCGATCCAGCGCGACTGCTTCTCAACGTTCCAATGAGATAAGCGTCATTTCTCAGTAAACTTTCTGCCAGAGGCATACTCGCAAAAAAAGTTATCAACTACAACAGTTTGATGACATTTCAAAAGATCACCTAGCAAAAGAAGTACGACAGTTTAAGCATGTCCAAGGCCAACCATAAACTCCGAGGAATATCCTTTAGTAGGCGCTAGTTTATATATCTTGATTCTATATTAATGTGCTTTTCCAGGAATATATTGCTTGAACAAAAGTCTCCAGTTCCATGATACCATCGTTTCGTAAATAGAAATAACTGAGCCAGGAACGTAAAATGATTTGAATCTATCTTTCAATAAATCTAAAAGTGGTCTCAATTCGACCAGTCTGTCTTGGTTGTTCGAAAAATGAAAAAATTTGAGAGTTAATTCAAATCTATCTCTTGGTATCGTATTTTGGATGACTTCAGATCCAAACAACTTGCTTTTGCTCCAATAATACTCTTTTTTTGGCATATGTACTAAACTCATTTCAATTATAATTTCCAAAAAATTGAACATTTCTTCATGAGTAGCTGGTCGTCATTGAAGAATTTTTGATCGTTTGGTAAACTTCTGCGTTTGTATGTGTTGCTCTGTATACGAATTAGTTTCACGAATCATAAGACTAATTATCTCATCAGTGATGAAATGCCAATAACAATCGATAGGATTTATCCTACTATGTTCCGAGTTTTCCGGTACTCCTTCCATCATTCTATAATCCTCTGGGAATTCAGTATTCGATTCCGATTCTATTCCACTCCAGACTTGTCAATCCACATTATCATCGTCGTCATCATCTGTAACTTGTTTTTCGAAGCTTAAAGATTCGATCTGCATTATGGAAAAGCCATCATTCAAATTGCTCACATCACTCTATGAAGTTATTTTCCTAAAAAAAAATGAATCGCGGTGAAAGGGTTAAGATTCAGATTTTATATCGATAAATATAATGAGTATATAAAATATGAATGTGTATGTGTGATATCTAAACCAAATAGACAGATATTCACATGTGATCATAACTATTAAGAGGACTCAGATAGATTCTAGACAGAAAAGTTTCATACAATATTGACAACATCTCGTGGATTATTCTGATCAATCTTCAAGAATTTTCTTTGTTATTTTTATTAAGTTTCAATATAAAAATCAAATTTATTATTTTCGTATTGATTTTATCAGTAGAAATTATATGTTGAATGAATCATAAATCGAAAAGATTGGATCTTGAACTAAAAATAAATCGTCATTGAATGTAAACAATGTTGATCAGATCAAAACATCCCAATTTCAAGTTAAAATATTTATTACTCCCGATAATCGTTGGTTTTTCGAACGTTAATATTCCCAATCAATCCATCTAGACAATTATTCAATTCATCATTTGAAAATATCCTTGGTCAACTTCGTTCTATGTGATTGATTGGTGTGTCGTGTGCTCGTATAAAGTATCATCTAAAAAAACATTGAATAAATGAATTTCTCTTAAATTCCTCATAGTATAGCAAGAAAATCTTCTCTAAAATATAACTTTTCATCTGACTTCGTTCAATGATAATCAATTGTAAAAATGCTCCAGAAAAATCTTTATTCAATTTAAGAAATTCGTGTTTCTTTCCTCAACCAAAGAAGATACAATATGATACTCAACAGATAATTAATAGATCTTCAGGAGATACATCTTAAATGTATATGATTCACTAATTGCAAATTTTCGGTTGAGTCCTTTTTCAAGAAATTCTGAACGTATTGATCTCATGATTTGTAATAGATGAAAACGGCGTTCATGTGACATTAGATGAAAGATATTTTGACAAGAAAATCTTCTATTGGCCATCGCTTTCGGTGTGACCCCGTTGAAAAGTTAGCAAATTTATAAAGTTAGAAAAAATTGTTTTAATTATGATTATATTCCCTACTATGTATGATCTTATATCCATTTGTCCGTATTTTTTCCTAAATGTTCTATCATTATCTGATAGATCTTGTTAAAATCTCTCGCTTTGTATATAAACAAACACGCTTTTGATAATCAAACGTGCTAATCTGTGACGCAAAAATTTTCTTACATAATATTTGCTTTATTTTCTACTATTTGTTCTTCACTGTAGAGAACGGAAAGGAATAGATTAGAATCAGAATTTCACGCTCTTTTTACATCTATGTTCAGAATTATTTTCTGATTTGAGACTGATTAACTAAAAACAAATAATTAGATAAGCGACAAAAATCCATCTATACAAAAGATAAAGTTAAAATATCGTCATAAGAAATATTTGTTTATTTGTTTAGACAATAAAACATCATTGAAAGGTATCAGAAGTAGTCAGTATGTGTTAGAATTTAATGCTCTTTCTAAATATATTCTTTGAATTTTTTTCTTAGTTAAGAACATTTACATATGAGAGAGGTAACTGAAAACCAACCTGTTGTTTCCATTATATAAAATAAATAACTTTACTAAGTTTTATTTTGTCACAGTTTTAAATCTATATTATTGTAGACGATTTCATTTTCTACAAAAACCATGGATTGCAATTAGCTCGAGCTCTAAAAAAAACGAAAGTTTATGAACATAATTTAACAATCTGTTTGCTACATAAGACAGTATTTTGTGAATATTATTTAACAGATTTTTAAGTATCGTTATTAGTATTAAAAATAGGGACAAACTGAATATTTTGTAGAGCAAACTTCGCTCTACGAAATGATATATAAAACAATTTTGTTATCATTTCTATTGAGACAGTTTTAATCAAAATAAGAAAATCTGATGATATGAAAAACTGTGTGAAGACGCCTCTTTTTGAACCATAAAATTATTTGTTTCAATTTAATCAGTCTCGAATCAGAAAATAATTCTGAACATAGATTTAAAACGAGCGTAAAATTGTGCTTTTGACTGACTATTTTCTGTTCTCTACAGTGAAGAATAAAGAGTAGAAAATAAAGCAAAGATTATGTGCGAAAACTTTCATGTCATAGGTTATATTATCATAACATAACATAGAAATAAGAAGGCTAAGGAAATTGAGTTGCGTTCAATATAAGATGCATGAAAATGTTCGATTTTATCAATAACAAACTTTCAATGTTTGAGATGATTAAATCAGGATAAGAAGATTAGATTCTAACAGAGGGTTATTTTATCTTTTTAACGACATTCGTCTTGTTTTTTTTTTTTATTGTCTTTGCTTCTCAACATTAAACTGAGATAAAAAAGAATAGTTATTGTATGTTATCAATTATATAAGTCCATCAGCTCTATCAGCAATTTCTGATTCAGTCAATGCTCTTGCATCAAATGCTAAATAATCGATTTCTCCATTGATATTGGTATAATTGAAAATTGGAAGTAGAGCAAAACATTTCATTGTTCCAAAATTGTCAGGAAGATTTGGTATTGACGCATTCAAATAAGCACCTCCAACTGTTAAAGTGAAACGTGGATTATCGGTTATTATCGACAAGTAACGACGATTAACACTACTATAAATCAATTTTTTATTTTGATAAAATAAATACTCTTCTGAGCTACTATTGTACACCAAGCTTATATGAATCCATGTATTATTTTCTATTGACGAATTATCTATATTGACAATTGTGAACAGTTCTGGAAAAAATAATCCCATAGTCTGATTATCAGGATAAATATG